>JAQISU010000274.1:7347500-7557500 GCA_029339505.1 Unio delphinus
CTTAAACGGTGACATGGTGACATAAAAAAATAAGGAAGGAGTATGTCTCTTTTATTTTGTTTGATCTATGGAAATAAATTTATCTCTTAGCATGAAGAACGTTTCTGCCTGAACCAAATTAATACATAAAATCATGTTTTGATCGACTGTCAAATTTATTTAAGTTCCACCTGCCTTGTACTGATTTAAACAAAACATATGGAATTAAACGTTATCATAAATCTGTTTTGTTTGTTTTCGAGATGCATGCATCCATTTGAATGCATCAAATGGCCCGTTGATTTCCTTATTCAAGTTTGACCTGAAGCGATAATTAGTTTTTTTTGCAGGCGTACAAATCTGAGTGCTGTTTGCCTAATTGTAGTAATTATAATGAAAAGCGATCTTCCTTTGGAAAATACGATTTAATAAATACGTACATAAATATAGGAAATTTACAACAGATAGATAAGATGGGTAAATAGACATACATGGATATCGATACATAAGTATAAAACTCATAACAGGCTAATACATGAATATATTGATTATTGTATTAGTGGGTGAGAAGGTCGAAAACTCAAATACAAACTGTACAAAAAAAAGTTCAACTGGATGTGAAGAACGTACTAGAAAGAAATGTTCAAAGGGAAAGGAAGATATTGAACGAGGAAAGATAAATCGCAGAAACTGAACGAGGAAATATAGAACGCAGTGACTAAACGAGAAAAGATAAGGTGATGATAACGTACTTGCACATCGTATCAATAGGGTGTTATCACTTATATAAACATAGCTATACAGCAACAGGTACAAAACAAGTAATGTATAATCTAAAATCAAATAAAATTATCATTACATGTTATTCAAATACGCTAATAAAATGAAATGCAAATATTTGTGATAAAAAAACGTGTACTATTTGTGTGATTATATTAGCAATGAAAATCGCATATAGCAATCTACAGTGTAAACGTTTAAATACTGTCTATAGGATTTACAAATTTAAGATGTATCTACATCAAGACACTATGTAACATTAGTATGTAAGGTTCAAACATGTACAGTTTATATACAATGTTTCAGCATTTTCTGTCATCCGCGAAGCCAGCGTTTGCCTAATATCTGAGTCTTCAGAAAAATACAGTTATGATAAAATGTTATATACAACGTAATATGTATCACTTGACACTTTAGAAAAAGATAAGTAGTAACGTTTTAACTTTATACATGTTTATGTGCAACTTTGCAAACAGATCTTATAGAGAGGCAAACAAGCAACAAATGTATAACATATGATATGTCATATAAATTCTTTCTGCACTTCTTCACTTGTATCCATTGCGATATCGATGTAAATACAATTATAGTAATAATCCTTTGAAGGCATCTTTTGGACGCTATCTTGGTACAAACCATGTTAAACTCTTTCTTACAATCTAATGTATGTAATAGTAAGGCTCATATTAAATATCTGATCTATTTCTCATCAATCGTGCAGCTAAAAACTTCTCATACGAACTCAAATTCATTTCAATCTACTCTCCCACCTCTTCCTGTAAATTGGCTATCCGATGAAGCATACTAATCTAACAGGAATAAAACCAGACAATCCAGTGAGCATTCAATACACACTGTACCAATCTTGGCCACGTAACATATATTACCAATAAGAAACACTCTTGCCTGTCATCCGACATGCTGAATATGTTTCTTGTCAGTTAAAACAAGAATCAACATTTTACTAGCAGAACAAGAGCTATTAATAATATTACTCTTTGCAACCATGTTCAGATAAATTTTGCAAAGTTTAGTTCTCGAAGGATATAGTAAATTAGAACGGTTTCATTCTCTACATGGAAAGAAGGTTTACTTTTATCATAAAGTTATTAAATACACTAAAACTCTAAATATGTTCCGTTTTTCTAAATGTTAGCAGTTAAGATAAGTTAATATGTGTTCCAGATATATTTTAATTGGGATTAGAAAACTTTTAAATGCACCCAAAATAAATACTGATTAATACTCATATACTACTTTTACCGTCTAAACAACTGTTTCCTACTGTAGAGAAAATAAATAATCCTTTTGCCTCTTCCATCCATTTTTTCCCTCGTATTTAAACATGTAGCGATCATACGTTGAATTCCTAAAGCGAATCGTAACACTTATGCTTAACTTAAGGCCTGGCTGATTTCCTCCTTGCCCATCGGACGCTTGATATATTCATCGTTGCGCCAAGTGACTGGCTTCTTCTATGTTCTCTACCCGTCGCAGGAGGGTGGTCAACATTACTTCGAGGACTATCAGAGTTGAATAACGGGGCACCACGTTGAATGTCTGAGTATGCTTAAGCAAAGTAAAACAATTGTTAAGAATCTTAAAGAATGAAAAACAAATGCAAGTGTAAAAAGTTTTCATGTTTTTCTCTATATAAACTATGGATTAAATTGGCAAAAGTTATATTTAATATTTATGGTACATAGAAAGGGAATGTAATATTGCATTTAACAAACAAATGAAACGCAATTCAACAGCAGTTACTTACCTTGCTGAAATCTGCATAACATATATAAGCAAGAGCAATGATCGCGAGGTCTTCGCCAAAAGTTGGATGAGTTCTTGAAATAATTAAATTATGTGAAGAATTGTTCTTAACTTAATAAAGGCATTGTTAGCTTTTAGATTCATCAGTCTTATACAATGGTGGATCTACATTAAAATACAAGTATTTTTGGTGCAAATACGACATGTGTTTGAGTAAATTCAAAACTAGCATTACTAAAGACTCACGAGAATGTGTGTCTGTATGTGTGTGAATGACCGAAAACTAAAAATTAGCTGAAAGTATCAGTTTGCTTCACTAGAGATGTTCTTCCTAATAGGAAATGAATTACTGTCTTGCTACATCGGCTTTGTTTCCATTATTACATTGAACTTTGGAATTTAAGTATTTTCTTCTAAATTGCATGGAACAATAGAGTACACCTATAAGTTATAAAATATATAACATAATATTATACCTGAAAGCTCCATAAACTTTGGTCTTGTAGCTAACCCATTGGAGTCCATGTTCTCTGCGTTTGCCTTATTTCGACCTCCACAATGGGATAAGCAGCATGATGAAATCATAATGCTCGTTGCATGAATATAGTCTAAGTCAAAACAAACTGGATAAGCTAATTCGTTGATAACATTACGGCATCCTATCTCTGGGTTGGATATAATGCAATGGCTACTTCTGGATCTCTTTTTATTGGCATTTGCATACTTGGTTGGTAGATGCAATGTAGATGATGATCTTTCCTTCGTTTTTATATACCAAGATATGGATTCTGCCAAAGCAACCTCTTCCTTGCTTTTCGTGATTGCAACAGGATCCGGTGCTGGTGGTCGTAGAGTCATAAAGCTATGCTGAACCACGTAATCGTAGTCAAAATAAGGTTCCTCAATGCTTTCGATTGATTTTGGTAATCTGTTTACATGCTTTGCTCTCATCTTGGCCTGGTTTTTACTGTTGGTAACATTTATTAGATTTTCTGAACTCTGGTTCTTCGCCGAAAACAGTGTTGATTTTTCAGAAGTATCTGCGTCATTGCCGTTCATGAACAAATCACGCGAACCATTAGCAGTAGGTTTTCTCCTATTCTTGTAGGTGACGTAATTTGTCTCATAAGTTGGTACTTCATTCGCTGAAACGTACGGTAATGTAGAGAATCACATATATAAACTTATCTCATTAATACTTGAAATTTTAAAAAAAGTTCTTTTGTTACTTAAAACTTGGGCCGGTTCAACAGAACGATCGATGGCACTCTTGTCACAGCATGACTTTCGTTGTTTATGATATCGTTTAATGTAATAATCTTTAATTTTAATCAACCATATTGTGCTACGTAATGATATATTTCATTGAATTGTTTCAGAACTATTGCTTTTGTTAATGATCTTTTTTGTTTTCCTTTTAATTACAGAGGAAGGCATCGTGATTCCAGCCCAGCGACTAGAACGTTTGTGCTCGGAATCATATCAAGAAAAGACCGGATCGGTCGCCACGATGTGTGCATGGAAAAGACATTTCACCTAATATCCATTTGCAATATATAAAATAAGTGATGATGTGGCGTTAAACACAGATCAATTAGCAATTCAGTATATAACATGCGTCCTATCTTGTCTCGTAAGAGATCAGAGATGAATGTCCGTAATATATTTCTTGCTCGCAAAAGTGTGCGAAACTTGCAGAGTGGTACTACATCCAATAAACATATATATTAGGGAAATTTACGCAAAATGCTATCCTCGGTCTTCTGCAAATACAACACTAATTTAGTATACATAGACAATTTTACATTTATTTTAGTATGCAACATTTTTTCAGTTTCAATGTATAACCATACCCATTACTGGACAGATGTTCCGGTAAACATCTCAAGTTTGTTTCGTTCGTTACTCTTCCTTTCTATTTATCTAAATATCACGTATTTTAAATAAATACAAATTGTTGGATAATTGAGAAGCATTTGAGAGTATATTTTTCTAATAAATTAAATAAAATGTGCTTTTAACCATACAGTGTTCAACTGTTTTTCTTTTGATTTCAGTAGAATCTTCGGACAAATCTTAGGCGCTAGGCGAACAAGAGTATCCAAATCGAAGTAGTTTTATTACAGGAACTTTGCTTCAATTAGATACGTATGTCAGCTTTGAAAAGGACATCAATGATTTGTTTTTTACATTAGCATCTTATAAAGGAATTCCATCAATAACAACAACATTTTATTACCTCTCCCGTGTCGAAGCAAACGGTAGGCAAATATCGCCAGGCACATAGCCACAACCACAATAAATACTGTAGGGATCCAAAGCAATTCTGAGTTTTCTGCAAAGCACAAAATGTAATAAAAATTGGTATTTGAATAATACAGATCGAGAAAGTCGTGGGCAGACAGTCATACGTAACTACCTAATTATGTATATGTATACAGACAAGCAGTCAGATATATATACATATACAGATCTATTTGAGAGACATATAGAGAAGTGGACACAAATATCATTAGATAGATAGATAGATAGATAGATAGATAGATAGATAGATAGATAGATAGATAGATAGATAGATAGATAGATAGATAAAGCACTAGAGACGTACTAAAGCAAAACTTATCTCTACGTATAATGATTGGCTGACCCAAAAACAATCATCTGGAACATGAACAAAATTTCATTTATTGGATATACAAAGCGCAATTTCGAAAGTAGACATATATTAAATAAATCGCATCATAAATATAAAATAAACGTTCGACGAATAGAACTGACGATATATTTTTATTAAGGAGCATACATATAATTACAACGGTTCGTTATATGTTCAGAACATGGAGGGAATCGGTATCATCATTTTCATACCTTGATGTATTTCAGTTGCAAATCTGAAAGACACTATATTAGCCTACTCCATAATTTGCAATTTCTTTACTACCTACCATTGGAAGTACCATTGGAATTTGATGATCCATGGGTGGACGATGGCCCAGTTGATAACTTGTGATATTCGTTTGAACTTTGAAAGTCGATATATGTCGATTGCAAAATAAAGCCTTTCTCATCACACGCAGTAAATGTGGCGTTCTCTAACCATGATGATTCTTGAAAGATGAACGAAACGTTGTTTCCACTAAATATACAGTTTTGTATTCGTGCCCCGTAGCTTTGCGCATCATCTTTATGGATTCCTTGTGTCCCATTATAACTTATCGCAAGAGACGTTTGTATCTTATTATTTGTATTCGACGATATATCGGTCTCGTTGTACATGCATGGAGGTTTCCCCGACTCCTCGCCTTGTTGAACTAATCGGCTTCCTGCAAATGGAATTCAATAAATTCAGTTCATAGTAAGGACAATATTACATTTGATTTTGCAACTAATCACCTAAAGATGCTGGATCTTAATGTCCGTCTGTTAATATATACCAGCATGCAGTCCATGAATATTGATGTGGTCCAATTATGCGTGGATACCATCACTGGCTGTGCAACTAGCTTTACATGATTCAGTTGTCAAAATCGTCATCGAGAACTAGCGTCCACTGTGGGATTTTCAGTTTTCTTTTAACTAGGACATGGTCAGAAAAATCAGTATATGTAATAAGTCTTTAACCATTAACCATCTCGTGTATATAAGAGGGATGCCAACATTTTAATGTATCTATTCATAAACTGTAAAAGTCTATATGATAGACTTTCATCTTTCTTCTCTCCGTCATCTATCGTCTTGTATTCTGAAGTGAAGCTTTTTTTCCCTTTTTAAACTATTGGTGGATTGAAATGAAGCTTTACACAAGCATTCATCTCGTTTATACTAAATGGAAACAATGCTGCTCTAACATGGCCAACATAACAATCATCCTGTCACCGCTCCTACTTCTAAAAGTAAGGCCAAATCAGCATGGAATTTCGCAAAAAGCGTTTCTTATGACGTTTTGTTTGAATTAAAATTTTCAAAAAAACGCTTTGTATGATGACTATTTGGTCCGAAATGCACATCTAATATACAACATGGTCACGAATAAAACTTCTTGAGAATATAGTTATTACATCTCGCACTGTTTAAGGAGACATATCGACATGTGATTCCAACCATTTAAAAACAAATTCCGGCAAACCTTAAAAATTATTCGTCGGCTTCTGCATTCTTCTTTAGTATTGTATACTTACGAGTTTAAAAATGATATAAAATGAAATTGAATTAACTTAATTGTTTTGTTTTGAGACTAGGTGTCATTTAAAATATTTTTGTAACGTTCTTTTACCAATCTTTATATTATAACTAGGTACAGACTTAAAAGGTGACATTCAGGGAAAACCCCCACTTAATCAAAACGTTTCAAACACACCATTTAATTCAGTGTACAATCATATCGAGAGGGTCAGAGATCCATGTTGTCCCAAGTGACAAAACTATTTGATTGACTCATCGTTCTTCGTTTGATTTTCAGAAACTTCAAATTATTTAAAAATTGTGTATGTATGGAATAGACGATTACAATAAATGATGTGCTCACATTTAATGACAGTCCCAACAATCAGCCATATCCGCATCTAAACGAAATCAAGCATGCATAAGACGCTAATCAGCGAAACAAAACAGCAATATAGGTCATAGATAAAACAATTGAAATGTATTAGTGATTATTTTTAACCAATCTACTCAAAAAATTGAACAATATGCAAAACTGTATCTTATTTGCTGAATATATAAATGTTTGTGTAAGTGACTTTCTTTCGATGTGATGTTTTCACCAACACACAAATTCAATATTGCATGATTATATCTTACATTGGCAATGAAACTGGCCTAAAAAGATACCTTAACTGTACTTACCGAAGAATCATATGTAACGTTTCCTAAAATTGCGCTGTGCATATCACGATACATAATTCACTGGCTTAAAGTGACTGAAAGTCTATGAGAACTTGTGAAGTTTAAACCAGTTATAATGTTAGAAATGCAAAACATACTGGCACAAATCTACAATGTGTAGAATTGACATTATGTAACAAACCTCTATACCTCATACATATGTTAACTAACTCTGAAGCTTGATTTATTTTCTTTGTGACATATAAAATAAAGTCTGCTTCCCAAATCTCGTCGTGAAGTTATCCCCATAAATATCCGCATGTATCTGACTAAGCTGTCGAAAAAGATGTATTTTCATCATTCACGTACTGCCTGCATCCAACGTTGTCAAATCAAATGAAAATAGAACCGTTCGAATCGTTCTGGATAGATAGATAGATAGATATATAGATAGATAGATAGATAAATATATAGATAGATAGATAGATAGATAGATAGATAGATAGATAGATAGATGGATAGATAGATAGATAGATAGATAGATAGATAGATAGATAGATAGATAGATAGATAGATAGATAGATTGATATACCAAGTATGTGTGAGTTTGTAATTACGGACGGGATTAGAAATTTGTGAATGTAAATCGGCCAAGTAATTGACGGGTACTCAATTTGTCTGTTGTTCTCACTTGTACTGTGATAAATAAAACTTACTGAAACACAAATGTCTCCGTACATCTATATATCTACAATTTTCTTTCTTGTTATTAAAAGAAAGCGCCATGACTACTTACGTGTTACATTTATAATTGCATTTCCTTTCTCGCAGGACCTTTCGATCTCATTCATGCCTTCAAAAGATGCATTCAGTAGCTGAAAACTTAAACTGGACTTGTCTTTCAAAATCACTTGTATTTGACCAGTGTCATTGCTACTGACAGATCCTCCGTCATGTTGGTCATTCTTTGGGTCACTCAGCATCATATTTGTGAGATGTAGCTTTACGCTGTAACCGGAGAGGTCTATCTCCAAACGCCCGTTTCCTTCGGTTTGACGACTATCGATATACACATTGGCATTCTCAGGCTGAGTATGTGTCGTCAGTTTCAAATCTGTATAGAAAAGTAATACTTCTCTGAAATCTACTTCATCGTAATTCAGGTACTCATATTCACCTACTGACATTACAGACAACTAGAATAAGTAGGTAGGTAGGTTGGTAGGTAGGTAGATAGAACAAAATATTCAAGTAACATACATTTATTTACGCTACTTGAAGAAAATTTAATTTACAATACTCTTATAAAAATAAAGAATAATGTAAACGTCATGGAATTTGTCATCTGCATTCAAGTTTTATGTACAATGTTACTAAAGCCGTGCATTAAGGTGTAAGGGAATCACATACCTTGCTTACGACATAAAAGATAATTTTTGGCACCTGGAAGCAGAATTTATGATTAATTAATTGACACAGAGGACTAAACGGATAGTATAATGTAATAGCTGATTGTTTTTCACTTCTGTTGCAGTTTTCAGATTTTTTTTAGCAAGACCCAATGATCCGTTATTAAGCGATGGTGAGAATTACCTAATTTGATTAATGCATTTAATCTTTAAAAGCTTAGTTTTCCTTCAATATTGTGAGCCCTCTATCACATGATGTTATCTACAGATTTTTAGATACAGGACATACTATCTAAAGCAAAGGTATGAATCATGCTTTCCAAGTGTTTACCACTTACCGCGTCCTTTTTCAACCTTCCATGAATCAGCGGGTTCCGTTGCCGTAGATGGTAAGGTGATATACACCTTTGAAGCATCTGGACTTAAAAATTTGTTCTCTTCTTAATGACAAAAAAAGAAATAATCAAACTGAAAGCGAAAAACGATTTCGAAAACTATATTCGTTCTAACTCGAGTCTTAAAGTCACAATCTGAAATAAACTCGATGCAACGAAACAAATCCAGATGATATTGCTGATCAGTGCTGAATTCAACGAATTAGTGAGGATACGGCATTCAAACGTGCTTCCCGTTATAACACCTATTTAACACACATTAATGGGTAATTCAACGAATTAATCAGGATACTGCATTCAAAAGAGCTTCACATTATATAACCTATTTAACACACATCAATGGGTAATTCAACGAATTAGTGAGGATACTACATTAAAAGAGCTTCACATCATATAACCTATTTAACACACATCAATGGGTAATTTAACGCATTAGTGAAAATAATGCATTCAAAAGTGTTTAACATTATATGACCTATTTAACTGACATCAATGAGGAATTCATTAAATCAGTGACCATAAAGTATTCAAACATGCGTCACGTTATAAAACTTATTTAACACTGAATAATGATACAACATATATCTGAAATGTTAACCCTTTATTCGAAATATATTCATCACGCAGTCAATTCTCATTGACTTTAAAAATGCCATGAAATTAAGTCATGCAATTCGAAACCCAGTATTCCGTATTCCTTTCTGTAGACAAATGAATAAAGAGACAAAATGATAAACGTGAATGATATACGTACAGTCATTATGAAAACAAGATACTACACCTACTCATTTTAAGAGGAGAACCGGACATATAGTCAATTTAAAGAACGCAATTTTAAAATTAACGTCTTGAAACACATATTGGTTCCTAAAATAAAATGTAAATTAATCATTTTGGTCCCTGAAACTATATCAAACCATTTTGATTTCAAAGTTCCATTATACAATCCGAGAAAGAGAGAGAGATATATAGATATGGAGAGAGTGAGAGAAAATGACTGTGGGAGTGATTTTCATAACGGTCGTGATAATCAATGTTTTCTTTAATATCAAACTTTAATATTTATGTATTAATTATATGACCAATCCCAATGGCCAGAAAGAGGTCAGAAAGAGAACAGAAAATACAAAAGTAAAACAACTTATTCTGTGGGTTAGGTAGCCTATCCATAATTTGAAGCGGTTGACTTTATATTGTAAATAAATAACGTTGAAATCCAACATGATCAAGACGCTTTCAAAGTAGTGGCCTTTCAGAGTAGTGGCCATCAAATACGTCTTTCGAAGATGTCTCAATAGCATTCCTCTTCTGGAGTACGGTTCAATATTTATATCGCTTAGCTTGAATTTCGATTTAGATTTTATTTTTATTTTATTGTATTTCATTATTCACTTCCGTATTTTTACAGATATTATTACATTAGTAAGATTTCTCAATAGTATATCTCTTCATGGGCATATTTTAACATTCCTATCGCTTGGTTTTTATTTTCATTTTGATTTTATTTTTATCTTATTGTTTTTATTTAATTTTATCTCAGTACTCACTAACGTATTGTTACTAATTTTCAAGCATGCGTTAAGAACTAAAATATCGTAATATCCCTTAATCGTTTGATATATTTCGGTCTTTATTACCTTTTGACGACATATAGCATTTACTTTTGTTTAATCTAGTGTTTGATTATCTGATTGACTATTCGCTTAATTTATTCATTACTTCTATATGTCTACTTCCAATCAAGTCATTGTTTATTCCAATGTTTCAAGAACGAGATAATGCAGAATCTCAATATCTCAGAACATATTGTGGCATCCCTACCGCACGCAATATGTTCGGATTCACGTCCTGGTTATTGTACATTATCGACCCACCTCCCTTCCCCACCACCACCACCACCACCATCACCACCAACTCGAAGCACGTCGCCTTGTTAAACTTCTCTTCCAGTGAGTCAGTACCGGTGACCAACAGGCTTTCAAATTCAGATAAGAATGCGCTATTAAGCCAACGGAGGCTTAATTAATGAAAATGTGTTAAAAGTCCACCCTTATCTAAATTTAAATTAACCACATGAATTAATATTAAAACTATACCACACAATCCACTAGTATATTAAAGAGTTAATACTTGATTAATTTAATTCGCAAGACAAATTTACCTTGAATGTCGAGATTTATTGAGTCCAAAAGGAACCTCTTGTCATCCCAGGCAAGATATGTGCCCTTGTCAAACCATGATACATTTTGCAAGGTGAATGTGAAATTACTTGCATTCAATACACAGCTTTCTATTCTATTTATATACAGATTTTCAATCTGTGTACAGTGTTTCTGTTCCACGTCATAGATTACAACAGCAAGAGGTAGAGGATTGATCATTTCAATTTTAATCAAAGACATGTTCGCTTTTTTACACATGAACGGAAGAATAACAGATCCAACGTCTTGTCGAACTAGAACGCGACCTAAAAAAAAACAAATAAAATGTGTTTTAAGAAAATGAACATCTTCAATATCTGATCACCTATGTACACTTTATTTTGTACTAAATTGTGTATTTCTCTCACAACACAGTGATAGTCTTCTCATCATAATGCACAAATGTGGGTTTCATTTTAACATATTTTATTATGTTTGTAGAAAGCAAAGAAAAACACAACTTAAATTTATATAATTTAGTAAATCAACAGTTAACAAATTAGAGTTAAATTAAGCAAAGACAATTCAATGCTTATAACTACGATTGTCAGTTTTGTATATAATCTTCGGTCTTTAAATTTAGATATTTCTAAAACATTTCATTAATATTATCATTCATTATGTATGTACCATATTGCAATGAAACATTTTATTTCACCATAATACGTAAGCTAAAAGATAGAAGACAACAGCTGCGATCTTTGAGTATTATATAAGGGGAAGTAACAAAACACAGTGTTCATCATCTTTATCATATTAGAGATTTCTTTGAATTGGATCAGACCACATACCTCTGTAGATGCAGACCTCTCAGCTGGTTATACGTATGTACTAATATTTGCAAGGTAGTTCATCTTTCTTGATCAAATCAATGCTTGGGTACCAGAATGGAGAATTAATGTTGTTAATTTCCGTCGACTCAGCTGCAAACGGTCCCTACGCTCGGGTAAAGTCAATTTGACCTTTCCACGTCACTTTGACCTTTACACATCTCGCTTAGGATAGACACTGTATTTTTCTTAAAATAATTTTAAATCGAATTACTGAGGGATCATGGTGCTACCGCGATTACTTACTAGTCATTATAACTTAAGAATATATACTACTAGTCATGCATTTGAACCATATTAGAACTGTATGTGATGTCTCTCTGTTTCTACCGGTACAGTGGTGTGGGAACAAACTGATAGGCAGTCAGAGTGAATCCCACAGGAACAGCATACCCGTTAAGACATGAGTAAGCAAGACACCCAGTTAATAATTACATCACTTTTTTAAAATACGGGGCGGTCCTGTTCTAATGTCATCGCATGCAATATGCCAAGAAAACTTACGTGGAACAAGAATGCTCGTCTTCCCTTTTTCCAGGAAATTTTGAAACACTGTGTAATTTCCACTGTCCATCCAATTGACCCGTAGTAGAAGGAAACTGAGACAACCTTTGTCCATCTTGATGTTTCTTATTCGGCCAGTGTAATTTATGGTAACCGACTGAGAATTATCATGCATCTTCATTGGGTCATACATCAACACATTATTGATATTTATCTTACTGAAGAAGCCAGAGAAATTTATTTCTGAAATTTCGTCCCCTATAATTTGAAGGTCATCAATACGCACAGTCACATTGTCTCCTTCAGCATATACCTCAGGTTTCCATTCTGCAAAAAGCACATTTTTAAACATATCTGAATTGTGGTAATGTGATTGCTGTTAATATCCTGAAATCTTGTAGTGATATATGTCTTACCTACAAGCATATGCTGGACTGTGTATGAATCGGCATGCGTTAATTCTTTCCTGATCTTTGTTTTTTATCTGCTCAAATGTACTAATCAGCCTACGTTTTTGCAAAATGAAACAGCTTTCATCAACAGGCCAATTCAATTGACCCCAGATAAAATTAGTTTCCTGTCACAATTGCGTCAAGATAAGTAAATCTCAGCCTATTGAACTACATATCGTCATGAACTTGTTGATTTTTATATAACTTTACATTTAAGTTAGCAAATATATTGAGGTTTTACTTCCACTATATTATGAATTCCATATTTCTTTCTAGGCATCATTGGAAAGTTATAATTGATGATTTAATTACTTACCTTTTGCATCACCTACGTGCAATGTCGTGAGAACAAAAAAGATACTGATTATAATAGCCATGATTTTCAACATGCTCTGGCTACATAAACTTTCACAAGGTATTTAAAATTTCAAGATGTCTGCTGTGTAATATTGTATTTTTAAATGCTCTACAATATTATAATTGTGCACTTCCCGTACAGAAAAGCATCGTGATAGATGGATGATATATTATATACTGCAGAAACATGTACTGAGCAGGCAGTGTCATGAGGAGTAGAAGTGAATTGATAACTTCCGATGCAGTAAGATTGATGAAATAATTCCTGATGGCGAATTCCAATATATATGGTATCGGTACAATGATTATGTGCCTGTCTAGCTGTTTGCTTTCTTCACTTCCTTATTGAATAATGTGGCGTGTGAAATATATGTAAATTACCAGACTATAAAAGCATCATCAAAACAAACTCTCATCATGGTTGTGGATCTAAATGGGAATCTCACAAAGTTTCAGCTTTAAAATGATGTTCATTTCCGGTAAGATAGGCATCCTTTTCGTTTTGCTTTGAAAGGACAATCAAGAGAGAGAGAGAGAGAGAGAGAGAGAGAGAGAGAGAGAGAGAGAGAGAGAGAGAGAGAGAGAGAGAGAGAGAGAGAGAGAGAGAGAGAGAGAGATAGAGAAGAGAAGAGAGAGAGAGAGAGAGAGAGAGAGAGAGAGAGAGAGAGAGAATACAAATGTTCCAATCTACAAATACTAGAAAATTCATGCAACAATACAAATTCATATGAAGCGACAAAATACTTAGAAATGATTCGTAGATGTTAATATGAATATGTCAAGATAATTAAAAATGATTCGTAGACGATAATATGAATCTGTCAACAACGTTCGCAATGATTCGTAGATGCTAATATGAATCTGTCAAAATAGTTCGAAATGATTTGCAGACGTCAATGTGAATCTGTCAAAATAGTTAGTGACGATGTTAATATGAATATGTCAAAATAGTTAGTAATGTTTCGTAGATGTTAATATGAATCTGTCAAAATAGTTAGTAATGTTCATACAAATTATTTAAATCTGTCAAAATAGCTAAAAATGATTCATAGTAGCTAGTATGAATCTGTCAAAATAGTTAGATATGATTCGTAGTTGCTATTATGAATCTGTCTAAATAGTTAGAAATGATTTGTATATGTTAATATGAAAAATCTGCAAAAGAGTAATTAAGACACTGAAAGCATTATATTAAGACCTAATAATATTACGCCTTCCGTTTTTACTCCATCTGAATATTTTCAAAGGCAGTGAAACTATGCAATCATTTCAAACCAACCACCTGATTGCGTCCATATTTGCAGTGTATACGGGTCCTGAAAACAATTAGATGATGCGATCGATATGATATTACCTAAAATGAATAAGTCTATGAAATAATAAATGAATGTTTCTCCAAAAATTAATCAATGTACATGTATATTCATTCATCGTACATGCAATCCATGAGTTGGCCTATGTTCGTTTGGTATATTTATTAACGGACTCTAAGCATATCGATAATTTCATACCAATATTTGATCTATATGTTTATATTACCCATTATATTATAGATATATAGAAACAAGCTCTAGCTTTCTATTTATGCTGATGTTACCTACATATTTGTTATTTAATATATCAAATTATTTTAAAACGGACAAGCTGGGCAAGGATTGATAATTTAATTAACTGCTAATGCCAGCAAACCTTACAAAAGAATGGTTCATTATTCAAATATTGTTATTTTCTTTGATTATCATAAAAAAGGTAATATCAAACGACATAATAACTACATTTGTGTTTGTAAACCAGCTACTTTAGCAAACCTTGCAAATATTTGTTTCTAAAGAAATGGAACAATTGTTTGGTTTCCTGAAAATATAGTTTGTATCATTTCAATAACCTCACATGCATACAAACCAAATTGTATTTGTATACAATTATGTGTAAAGAACATATATGGATAGGTAGACATAAAAATACATAGACGGACAGATTATGTCAGAGCAAACTAATAGAGAGGCACAACAAGCCAAATAAAAATGACCCTACTGCATATGGTCATAGCAGCAAATAAACATAAAGCTAAATGTATTATAGTAATTCATAATTATCACACAATAACACTACTAACAATGAATCAGCTATGGCAAATGAACTGTGTTACTTGGAATTAAAGTTATCCACATCAACCAATGCCTCTTACAAAAAGCGCGACGTATCAAGTGTCAATGTTATCCAATGAAAGAATATCGTTTCGTAGCGGTAATTGGAGGGCAAATGCATCTAATTGCATCTATAAACAAAAATTGTTATATTAATGCTCTCAAAATATACAAACAATTTTCTCAGCGAAACATACCTTATGGTAACAAGAGTTTAGTGTAAAGGCTGTGGATACAAATATTTGTACATACATGTCTGTATATACACATGATTTAAAAGGTTTTGTTTAGGCAGGTGCCACTGGAACATTTTGTTTTAAAAGGACAATACGATTCTGACCTTATTGGGCAAAGTATAAGGAATTTGTATTGTTAATTTAGTTAGGTCAGTGTTTGTTGTCAGAGCCCTGCCATTAATCCCACAAAAATATTACTTTTCTGGCAATAATGTTAAAGGTACTCGGTTTCTGAGATTGTCCCATATGATTATCTTTACAATCAATATATTTATTTAATGTCAATACATACTGACTAAACGAAGCTTTATCATAATCTACAAGTTATATATTGCTAGTTATTTAAATTATTTAATTTTAACGAATAATTGGAAAACCTGAATTCTTTATTGAATTGAGGTAGCGTCGTTCATATTAGGATCCGATCATCTTCTCTCTCTCTCTCTCTCTCTCTCTCTCTCTCAAATATGTATGGTTTATAAATATCTTAGTAGTAGAATGTTAATGTAAGTTTGTATAGAGATATCGTGCAATAAAAACAGTAAGGGATTAAGAGAATCATTGGAGATTCTATCAAAGAAATGCCAATGAAATTAAGAATATAGGTTTGTTACGAAAAAAGCGGTTATGTATCAAGCGGACAGAATTATAATCGTCCGTTATTCGTTTGGAACAAGCTATAAAACTTTTTAGTTTACCTTTAACGTGCTGGCTATCTAAGTTAAGTAGTTGTCAGCTGTTTATTGGTTATCATTTGATATAGCTTTTCTTTATGACTACTTAACCTTGTTCCAATTAAAATCGATATAATCAATTTATATTTTGATAACGTCTGTCAAACAGTTAAAATTAGAGACGATTATGAAGAAATCAAGTACAGGCTGCTGTATTTGTAATTATATTATATAAGCGCGGCATACATTTCTGAATAAGTTCAATATATATGTACCTGTGGCTACTTTTTTAATGTTCCAATCAGCTAGAAAGTATGTATGACGAAATCTGAATTGGACTTAAAGAACAAGACTTTGTAAACAGGTAATAAATATATTTTAGAAATTACTTGTATTTATCATCATCTCTAGACTTCACGTTTATTGTAGTCATTGAATGTTTCAATCTTGCTGGAGTGAACACAAATCATTGAGAAGTACCTGTAGTGAATTATTAAATTTAGTTTCCTTAGAAAATCCGCTAATTGACGAAAATCTCTGAAATCAACGTTTATATAGTACAAAATATTTATTTGATCACACGTCGTTGATATTATGTTAAAGCTTGAAAATTATATCCTTTACCGTTGTTGGTATAACAGTTTGTTACTCTTGCCACAAAAGGTTAAAAATTATTCAGGTGCTAATATTACTTCTAGGGCGCACTTATACATTTTTCCTCATATCTCTGTTTCTGTGATATGTCTTGTTCTTAAACTCTTCTTTTAATATATCTACGGTAAACTTTTAAATACTATTTTGCCTTGGAAATATTAAATTGGTGTAGGTCATGGTTTTTATGCTAAACATATTATGTAATCCACAACACGATATATTTAAGGTTATAAAACAGATAATGCATCAATGTACGCAGGCATGGACCGACAAACAGGAGCAAAAGCAAATGGTTCCGATGCTCACTATGGTAGTATGCTTAATATAAATTCTAAATCAAACCATGTGATTTAAATCTTAACAGAGCAAACTATTAAAGAATATAATTATCAGGAAATGACATGCTAAAAAATACATTCTCATGTCAAATGGGCACTGTTTGTTTAACAATTAACATAAAGTTTACGTTATGAACATCAAACATAATGCATCGTAGATGAAGCAGGAAAGTGTAGAGACTATCTTATAACAATTATTTGTGTATAGCGTTATTTCTATGACACATACACTAAGCAATATGTGCTTGAATCACATTACGTTTGAAATAACCGCCATTAAAATATACAGTATATTATCTGAGCCTGACATTTAAACAACGTACACGATGCTTAAATTCAGTATTTTTTGATTTGTGTAAAGTTTCATATCAGTTTGTTCAAATGCTTCTATGCATCGTTCATAGCTTGTAATTAGTTGGGGCCATGTTTGATTACTACACATAGTAGCCATGGTCTGTGGATGTGGTTTTTCTCGGGATAAAACACCTTACTACAATTACCTAATTTGCTAGTTAATGTACGGTCAAATACCACTTAGTCAATCAGTCAATCAATATTGCAGTCGACAGTCGCTGTACCAGATTTATTATCCCAAAACATATTTGTAAATGACTAGAACTCTTTATTATTTAGGACTAATATATAACAATTTTCTCATTATTCCATTAAACATTTTAAGTTTAAATATCGCTGGTAAAATAACTATTTTTTGCATTCATTGTTAAACTGCTAATTATATCATCAAAATGAGGAATATCCTGTGTGATATGTTAAAAGGATGCAACATGTAATTTTTCATTCGTTGAAAGATTAGCGTCATGGGTTAACAATTATTATGGTCCATTTGAAGCTCAAACAAACCGAGTTATGATTTGGTATAGGACATGTAAGCAATATCCTTGTGGTATTTACTGTTATAAATATATATATGAGAACTATGTAGGCCACATATAATAGCAAAGCATATTGTTATGTACTTATTAGTTGAGTGTGTATAGATGGATGGATGATTGGACTAAAGTAATCACGCCTGCGTAAATGTCAGGATTATCAATAATGACACTATAAGAAAACTTTGCTAGACAAATACATCATTTTAACAATGAACAAAGAAACAATAGACGATATTTACTAGTTCTATTTGATTAATTTATATATCGGTTGACGGAAAATCTATGTCATACATCCTCTATGAAATTAGTATTTTTTTCTGCTGACTCAATATGCGTATGTTGCTTTGTGTATTTATCTCATAACGTTCACATGTATTAGACAAATTTCAAATTCTGAAAGAACCCTGTTATTCCAAATCCAGATAGCATACTGTATTGTATA
Source organism: Unio delphinus (assembly GCA_029339505.1). Taxonomy (NCBI): domain Eukaryota; kingdom Metazoa; phylum Mollusca; class Bivalvia; order Unionida; family Unionidae; genus Unio; species Unio delphinus. The sequence continues at coordinate 7,366,383 of JAQISU010000274.1, forward strand.
TATATGCAGATACGTGGAGTCCAACTGCAAACACCACTGTATAGATCTGGCAAATTAAGGTCTATCTTGTTTATTCTACCGAGTCCTAATAACGAATTACATAGAAACGGATATGATGCCTGTTACCAATACGCAATGACATACGGTATATGCCCTCCTCATAAACAGATACTTCCAGACTATAAATGACGTAATAATACAACCATATATCTCGAAACTCCAATTATTGTTTTCATAAAAATATGTATATGAATTATAACAATAAGATTTACTCTGGATAAAAATCCAATTTTCGGCAAATTTTTTCTCCTGATTTTTATCTGGTCATTGTCCTGGTTGGGTTTTATTACCACCGGCGTCAATGGGGTGCTTTCTAAACATATTGTATTGTTGTTTCATAAAACAATCTGCTAATCAACACAAGCATTAATTAGCTCATGTACATGCTTTCCCAAAACACAAACAAATGAACCAAACATGACGTGCAATTTTAAAAGCAGTGACAATATCTGTAATCTAAACCAAAATTATATATATATATATATATATATATATATATATATATATATATATATATATATATATATATATATATATATATATGTATGTATGTATGTATGTATGTATGTATGTATGTATGTATAACTGTATACACATGGAGGGCTATAAAAATACGTCTTATCTCCTAACTTTACTGACTAATAACTACCTCAATACGTCGCCTAAACATTGGCGAACCTTATCGGGCTGAATTTAAATAAAATGAGTGAATACCAGACTTAAATTGACATTTTCTTGCACATATTTAATTTGGAGGTTTCAAACACAGAATTGCTCAGACATAGAGGTCCTATGCCAGTAGGACTTGAGAGGTAATACATTATATGTGAAATATATGTAAAGTTGCTTATTGATGACCGATTTCATGAGATTTGATCTTCTTTATTTACGTAACCAGAGGCAATACATTCCTTTTAGTCAGACTGATAACACGAACGAGCTCTTACTACTGCAGTGCGATGAGTTCAGTAAGAAGTCCATAAAATAATTTTCCTAAGTACAGTTTTATTTAAAATTTACACTATATACCTTCCTTTAAAATTGTAGGATAGAGCAGAGTTGGTGACAAATCAATTCACTGGTCATGCATGTTATGGTTATGTTTGACACATAAAATACTTAGAATATATTCATGTCTTAGTTCAGCGTATCCTTTCGGTAATATATCGATTGAATATGTATTCTAGTCCCATCGTGTTCATATATGTTTTCGTCCTAAGCTGGGTATTTAACTTTGCAGATAGATACGGCACAGGTGGAAACATAACTAGAATTTGAGTTGAGGCTAACGTTACTAGATTCAGTCGCCCTGTTATCAAATTCCATCATCCACTAGATTAAGGAGTTTTTCTTCAAAGATATTTAAAAATGTTACCTCTTCCAACGTGAAATATTTCGGTATATCTACTCATAGGAGAAGGTATGCATTGCGTCTACATTTTACTAAACAAATATATCATACACTTTCGGAAAAACAAAATAGCATAGCTCTAAACATTCGTGTCTTTGGCAGCCTTGAATGTCGCAGCCTTATTTGTGGCTGGTTTGGGAAGGTATGCTTTAATGCAGCCCATCGGAAGGAAAATGTTAATAAAGGTATTTGTAGTTCACGCTTTTCTACTGCGTGCATGAAATTCGAATTGAATAAGGGCGATCACGCACGAGGCCTGAACTAATCTATCATGTGCTTTAAAATAATCACATGTAAAATTTATAACATTGACATCGTATGTTTTGTTTCCTTCGTTAGTATTAAAAACTTTTGTTACTTTCGCGTCTAAGGTTTGGTTTAAGTGAAAAAACATGGCATTTCACAAACTTCTAGACCGACCATTTATGATCTCCTCGAGTGCTTATGCTCTCCCTTGGGCTATTAATTACTCTTTTTGCCACCTGTTAATAAAGATTACACATATTTGTTGGTCTGTTGAATATCGTAATAAATTGCACTCCAGGCCCAAAATAGAAATTTAATTTGCCTGAAGTCAGTTTTATGAAACCTCACATTGGCCTTGTAGTAGTAATTGACCTTGCCGGTTCGCAATACTGAAATTTACGTTGTCATTAGGACCAAGATCATTTTCGTGCACTAAAACGAAATAAAAAACTGAAGCCGATGACGGTTATATTACAGTTATTTTTGCTGAGTGTAAACATACCGATGCTTTAAAATCCGGGCTGAATCCCACCGATACCTATCGGACACACTAACCTCAGTAGTTCACCCGATTCTGATGACGCAAAGTAAATGGCCTTTCGTATCGCCAAGTCCCTACAGTATGTCACAAACACATTGCTTGATTGCATTAACCCATTTCCAAACGTCAACCCGGTCAAATATCTGTTATGTACTATTACATTCAAGACGTTTTAGGCTGATTCATTTCTTTATGTTGGAAAGCAATATTGCGGGTTATACGGTATATGTCGCTGAAATAGCTCAATCCTATCTAGTTATACTTTAGCATCACATAATGTAGAAATATAACCACAATAAAAGTGAACGAAACAAAAGTGGCAATTTTTAGATAAAAGAGTATTAAAACTTTTCCACATAAAAAGCAATTATATAACTTAGCATCAACAATAAAATAAGGATATGAAAGATGTTTACACAGATACTTCTTATATTTCCAATGGAATGATTTAGTATACATGATAAAACACACAATTGCTTACCCGTTTTTTTATTACCAATATTTATCAGCTGAAGAAAATAAAGTGTTTTACTAATATATATATATATATATTTGTAAATTCATACATATACTTGTATTTGTTGATCGGATGATGAGACGTTATTCACGTTAGTTTTAAATCCATTTCGTTGAAATCATTCTTTGATGGGGTTTTCTCATTAGGTTACTTGTTGTTGATAGTTCCATGTTAGGAACATTACAATTTTTCTTATCTTTTGTTTTTAATACTGTCAGATTTGTTTAGATTTAAACTGCGTTAATAATTTAACATTTTATTAACGCTATTGCTTTCCATGTCTTCTCTAGTCCAGTCCCAAAACGGATTCATCCTGTGACATGTATGTATGTATGTATGTATGTATGTATGTGGGGGGGAGGGTGGATGAATCGATGTATGTTGTTCGCCCGTCAGATCGAACAGGACCTTTCTTGTCATTCGAGGGTTGGAGGGGTTGGTTCTGTTCTGTTCGTGCACAGGTGGCTGATGTGGACATCCTTGCACAAATTTTCGTTTGCATAAGGAGCAGGGTATGAGTTGGACATCTCCAGGAGGGTTGATGGCACGTGCTTTTCTGACTTATCTCTTCACCTCTGCAGCTGCTGTCCTGCTAGATTCGCACAACTTGGAGCATTTGTGCACAGAGGAACGCCAAGTGACTCGATCGCTTGCTCTTTGCGCCCATATATCAAGGTTTGTGTTGAATGTTTCCAATGCAGCTTTTCGATTGTATTTGAAGCATTTCTTCTGACCTATGTGCGAGCGCTGTCCTTTCTGAAGTTTTTTTTATAGAAGAGTCTCTTAGGTTATCTGGTATGCGTACAACATGTCCTGTCCAGCTTCGCTAGCACTGCATCATGATGGTGTGGATGCTGGGGGAGACCTCATTATCTTCAACAAGCCTACTCTGCTGACAGTATCAAAGGCTTTTGTCAAGTCAACGTAGATATTAAAACGATCTGTATTCTTGCGCTTTACATTTCTGATGTAGCTGTCTTGCAGCGAACACCATGTCGATTCTGAATCCACATTAACGTTCTGGCAGTAGTCGTTGGTCAAGATGCATAGTGAGTTGGTTTAGTAGGATTCTTTCCTGCAAATGAGAGTAAGGATTTACCCCGGCGTTTGTCGCGGACCTGGCTATTCTTTTGACGCTTAGACAGATGGATAATGGAGGCGTCTTTGAATTCCTGGGGGATCATCTCTTGCTACCACATCCGAAAAACAGCTGGTTGAGCCTTTATATCAGGGCTGTGGCCCTTTTATTGTAGACTTGAGCTGGGATGGTTTCTAAACCAGGTGCTTTGCAACGGGAGACCAACGTATCCCTGGCTGAGTCTCTAACAAAGGTTGGAGGGTAAACCAGTGGTTCATTGATGGATAATTGGGAAAGACAACGGATGGCGTCATCATTTATGGATTAAGGGCAATTCAGGACGTTGCAAAGTGTTCACCCCATAGCTGAACAATCTTTTTTGACAGTACTAAGTATGCTCCCGTCCGCGATGAGACGGGGGGATGATCCGAATGAAGTGGGTCCAATCACGTATTTCAGGACATTGTAAATTGTATTCATGTCATGCTGGTGTGCGTATCACTGAATCAAATCAGCTTTGTTGCTAGGTCATGTGTCTCGCATCTGACGAAGCTTCAGCTGTCCAGTTATGCGTACGTTGTTGTACGCACCTTTCCTAGAGGTGTACATGGGGTTGTTGAGTAGGTTGGAAGGAGTCGGAGTTTCCCATCCAGCAAGTGCTTGATCTTGTTGCAGTTCTCATTAAACCAGTCTTGGTGCTTTCTGGTTGAGGGTTTTAGGATTTACGAAGCTGTGCTTTAGACCAGCTTTCTAAATGACTCCCAGTCGTTATCCACATTCTAAGTATCAAGAAGGGTACATGTGCATACCAGTTTGTTAATGTTCATTTGTTTAGGAGCATTCTTTCTCTGTGGGAGTCTATTGTACTAAATGTGGTTGTTGAGCTTCACGAAGCAGTGGTGTGTCTAGCATTCAGCGGCGCACAAGGACATGGTCACACGCACATTCTGCCAGTCCACCTTCCTGACAAAGACGTAGTTGTTGTGGTGCTACTGATTAGAGCATGGGTCATCCATGACTTCCATTTACGGGTACGGAGGCGGAATACTGTATTGGTGATCAGTCGTTCATGTTAGGCTTAAGTCTGGACCAAAGGTAGACCATTGCTGTTACGGTGACCAACTCCGTGCTTTCCTAGCACTCAATCCCTGGCAACGTGACTACAGCCAAATCTTGAATTGAAATCGACAAGAATGACGAGGTTATCTGCCAATGGAACGTGAGCAATTACGGAGTGGTGATCCTCATAGAACTTTACCTTCACTTAATATGGGTTCGCCATGGTTGGAGCTTAACAAAAGGTACTTCCTTCCAGACAAGAGAGAGAGGTTTCATGGTAATGAGTCTGTAGTTTACTTCCTTGGGAGGTCCAGTCAATTTGACAATCAGTGCTGTCTTCACTGCACAGTCGACAACAACTTTCTCGGCCGTTCCGGAGCCCCTTTCACAGAGTTCTACTTCTTATGCAAGCCGCGTCTCGCTCAAAGCATCAATGTTCACATTGAATCTGACATGTTCATTTCCTATCAATTGCTTTTCCACTGTGGTCTTTCTGCATTGTCTCTGTCCTGTGTGAGGGGAACAATCCTCTATTTTTGGGTAATTTGACCGCTGATGTAGGGTCCCGTTCAACCGATTGTACATGCTAGGTAGGTAAGCAGTGCATTACTGAAGAGGGCGTGTCAGTCGCTCAAGGGACCGCCGGACTGCACTACATGTATGTATGTATGTATGTATGTATGTATGTATGTATGTCTGTATGTCTGTATGTATGTATGTATGTATGTATGTATGTATGTATGTAGGCGTGAATATATGACCCAGTGGGATAAATTGACGAAGCATCTACTTATGAAAGCTGGTGACTGTTTCATCTATTGTTCTTGTACCGAGAGTAACTAAATAAATTAAATATTTGAAGTCTTTTTACAAGTGTGTGAAACTGTATTGACAAGAATGCATTCTGTACCAAACATTATATACTCTGGAATTGTTACTAAGTTATATTTTATTATGTGAAGACCAGTTTTTACAAATACAATCATAATAATAAAACAATGTATCTTAGAGCAATGCAATTTCAATTATGTGAAGATCAGTCTAAAATAAACAATCATGATAATACAACAATGCATCTCAGAGCAATGCTATTTCAATTCTGTGAAGATCAGTCTTTAATAAACAAACAAACAAGCGCAACGTTTTCAGTTTATTTTTTATATGTATTTACATGTTAAAAATAAAATTAAGCTTCAATAAATTCAAGATATGTATTATACTACTGTCTCTAGGAACATATGATCATTAAAAATGATTAAAGTGTCGATCAAAACTGATGGAACTAAAAACTATATTTGTGTTTATAAAACTTAAGCCAGCGTCTCTTATCCTTAAAAAGTCCGAAATCTACCTAACTACCAATACATTTTGATATTATATGCGTTATCAGTTCCAATCTACATTTGCAAACTTGCAAACGAAAATGCCTGACACGTTTCATGTGTTTACAAAATTTTGTTTTGTGACATCATACCGATGGTCGTCTTGGAATCGATGCACATATGGATATGCTCACGGATACACTAACGCGCCAAAAATGATCAACTCAAAACAATATCTATTGCAAGCAGCATTAGCATAACTTGCAACAGAAAAACTAAGCCTAGCTGATTAAACTTCTGTAGAAAGTAATAATAATGCAATGTAATTCAAAACAATGCATTCACCATGTCACGTCGGACCTGCCAGTGAAACTATACAGACCGGAAGCATATATTTTTTTAAGCAAACAATGCATCTTAGAGATGGCAGGAAGCATGGAGAGAATAGACTGACCTAGAGCATTGTCAATGTTAAACACTATTGTATCCGAAGCATTGTTTTGACGACACATACATGAAACAATCTCGATTTTGCTCTGACTATATGTTATATAATACAAATTGTATTGACTTAATATGCACGTAGCATTTAACCAAAGTACAAAATGTTTAAATTGTATTTGTTGTAATGATGACAAACTTCAGTTTCGGTTTACTCGAAATCCACGTTGGAGCTGTGTAAGGTCATTGTTCTGTTTGCATAACACATAATGAATCAGAAGGGTCAATTATTTAACTCTACCATAAATATGATAGCGTGTACTGGAGTAAGATATTTTGCTTCCATTGCTTATGTGCTTTAATGTAATGATTTGCCATTTAGTTAATCAAACTTACTACACGATAATGCTGTAATGTTTGCCTTGAGTCGGCAGAAGGGTGGTTTTGATACTTGAATAGTGAATAATGTGTTAAAGTTATCGGTAAATATGAATAAAACAGAGGACTTTATTAGTTTGTTTCAAAGAGATCGGTAAACACGAAGGAAAACAAAGGACAAAATAGTGAGAACTAAATATAGAGTTAAAGTCATATCTTTGTTGTGATAAACACAATTATAATGTATGTCCGTTTACATTAGGTTATTTCAATAACTCTGAGAAATTTAATATAACAAAATGGTCACAAATAAATAATTTAATCTGATGAGAACAACGAATTGTAACTTATATATTAATTATATTCATTTACCTCAAACGCATCTTGGATATACAATTATTTAATTTATATTACATTGCTGTGAGATTTGGGATTTTGAGTAGACAAAGAAACACAAACAATAGTGTGAGATGTTATTGTTCAGGGAAGCATCCATCGTTAAATACTGTATTAAACCCTATGATTACATGTGTTGAGGCCTTTCTGAGAATAAACATAAAAATGTCATTTTTATACTCCAAATGTATGTACACATACATGAACAAATGATCGATGTTTAAAAAAAAACACATATGACAATATCGGGTAGAATTTTGTTTGGACTTTTTAAATATCGACATATGCATGTATGTATGTATGCAGGTATGTATGTATGTAGGTAGGTAGGTAGGTAGGTAGGTAGGTAGGTGTAAAAACAAACGAGCATTAAAACAACAAGCAATGAAAAAGACAAAGGAACAGAAAAAAATCATTGTTCTATAAAATTAGCTTGTCCAATCTAAGCATATTAACTTGACCTAATCTCTGTGTAATCCAATGATGATTTCAAAGAATCATTTAGATTTAAACATTATCTGTCAGCTAACGAATTAATTGAAAACGTCAAGTTACTGAATGTTGTACATCTTATCATAAATCACAATTTGAAACAGGATCATGGGAGGAAACGGCAACTCACAAAAGTATGTAATTTGTATTTATTCATTAACACGTATTATCGTGTCAAACGTCTCTGTCGGAAACAAAAAACAACGTACATTCACGTTATTTTCGGCGATCAAACTCATGGAAGTCTCAATTGATTTTTACTAAATATAGCAAAACTTCTGACATCAAAATGCATCTTAACTTCCGTGTTTGTTTTCTAATTACATCAGACTTTTTATATACCCTTGACCAATTGTTGTATTTAGTTAATTCTGACCTGAAACGATAACATAGCTACATATATGATCTTTAGTGAAGTGGACAGGGGAAGTGTGCCAGTGATAAGTATTGTGATCCTTTCTCCTCTTCATTCCAATTCCTTTTTTATCTCTCAAAGCTGATACGATCGACGTCTAAAGGGAATCGTAGAAATCGAACTTCATACAAGACCTGGGTGATCTCCTCCTCGACCAACGAATGCTTTCGATAGCCATCATGTCATTAAGTGACTGGCTCTTCCGATGTCCTTTATCCATGGAAGGACGATCAAAATGATATTGAGATAAATCATAGTTCAAAACCTGGGCCACTCGTTGATGTTTTGACTTGTCTGAAGTAAATTAAACAACTTTGACAAAAATGTAAGAATTTAGAAGAAAATAATTGAAAAGTCTCAAGTTTCTATATAGACACTTTAGCTTAATTTAGTATATATTTTGTTTTTAAAAAAAAAATTATGGTATCTAGGAGAGTAATTGAAGTCAATAGAGAGAAAACAAATCTCTGTGTTCCAGATAGATAGATAGATAGATAGATAGATAGATAGATAGATAGATAGATAGATAGATAGATAGATAGATAGATAGATAGATAGATAGATATAGATAGGTATATATAGTGTATATAATTTTCAATAGCACATTGGCATGATGCTGACAATAAGGTTACAACATTATTCTCAAATATTATATTTATATGAATGTATATTACTTTAGAGTTAAAATATTTTCTTTGTTTTATATGGAACAAAATGGTAAACTCTTTGGTTCTTAAAGTAATAGGAAGTTAATGAATAAAAATGTCATAAATATAATATTTTACCTCGAAGCTCCAAAAGTTCTGGTTTTGGAACAAAATTGGTGGAGTTTGGAGTTTGAGTTCTCGACATTCCTCCAGTTCTGAGCTCCAACATATCGTAAATAACTTGGCGAATTCATAGCGCCCGTTGCCCGAATACCTTCTAACTCAAAACAACTTGAAGGAGCCAATGTGGTTTATCAAATAGCAGCTTCCTGGCTCTGACCTAGATACTGTGCAATTACTCTCCATATATCTCTCTTTGTTGGCCAAAGCGTACGATGGATCAAATCTAGATGCTGATGTTAGATTTAGTCGTTTATACCACGATATGGAATGATCACTTGTACCTCGAACCTTGGATTTCCTGGTTACAACGGGACCGGGTGCTGGAGGCCTTAAAGTCATAAAACTATGTTGAACCACGTAATCATATTCAACCCTTTGTTCCCCGACACTTTCGGTCGAATGTGGACTTAACAGAAGATTGAATTCCCATGGCCATCCGTGATGATGATTTTCAATAATATAATCATATAAATGAGCAAGAGAATCTATCTGGAAGTTGCGTGTTGTTCTAGTAGATGAGTCTGCGCAGTCAAATCTTCGATATGTAATATTTTCCTCTTTTCGCCTGACGTTGACCTGGCCTTTATTAAAATCGTTCAGATTAAATGCATTGTCATTTGTTCTCAAAACTAATCTAGTTGTTTCTGGAGGAATTAATTCGTTGCCGTTTTTGTACAAATTACCAGAACTGTTAGTGGTAGTTTTTCTTTCTGTCTCGGTTGATGGTACTGCAAAGGATACAACGATAAGATAATGTAGTGATATGTTTTTGAACCATTCCTATGAATACAAATTGGCAATTTTCAGGCAAACGTTTACATCATTGCGATTAAAATGTAAAATGTAATATTTTCCAGATCCAGGAATTTGGGTTTAAAACTTACCAATTTCCAATATCCTTTCGTAATGCGTATATTTTTTGCTTATGTATTTATTAATGTACAAGTCATTTTTTAATCAACCATCTTTTCCAATATACCCATATATTGTATTTATTTGTTTAATACAAATACTTTAATTAATTTTTATTTTATTTTTGTTCTGTTTTCATTTCTTGGGATGGGTGGCATTTCAAAGGAAGTCGCGATAGCTCTGTGGCTAGCATGTTGGATCGGGATCAGGAGGGCGCAGCTTGGAATCCAACAAAGAACAAGGCCTGATCGGTCTCCACGTCATGGATGTGGAATGGACATTTCTCCAATTTCATCTGCATTATATAAACTTTTATGTGATGATGTACCCTGAAAAAACAATATAAATTGATACATCATGCATTTATGTTTACTCAGCCTTGTCTTTATAGTACTGTGTAAAGGAAATACGTGGGTGTCATAGCAAAGTCGTATGTCCTTGGTGACAATATTTATGAAAGTTAAAGGGGATGCTATATGCACGCCAACTATTTCATAGGAAACTTTACTTAGAATGTATGTGTTAGTTTCCTCTCAGACTAAAAATTTAAAGCAGGATAAATAGACTATGTTACATATATATTTGCAACGTACGGTCACTTTCCGTTTTATAACTATAACAATGACTGGACAAGTGTTATGGCATAAGTCTCAGTTTAGTGTCTTTCATTGTTGCCTTCATGTTTCTATTAAAAGCGTCGCGTATTTTAAAACTGAAAATATGCTAGACCCGTTTGAGTCATATGGTCTTAACAATTTCTGACAAGATTGAATATGACCTTTACATTTTATTTTTTGTTCTATAGCTTATAATTTGCACTCAATACATCGATAGCATTTACCAATTTTAGGCTATATTCGCCAGTATGCCACGTTTTTATTGCACGAAGCAATAATTCCAAACATACATCAGCTTTGAAAAAGCATTCAACACTTCTGTTTTCTCCATAAGTGTATTAGAAACAAGATGTATCATTGCCAATAGTTAATTACCTTCCCTATGTCGAATCATCCAGAAGGCAATTGTAGCAAGGCAAGCAGCTACAACTACGACAACTACCACAGAGACAAGAAGCAATTATGGCTTGTCTGCAAGACATTACATGCTGGTATTACAAATAGACTAATATTAATCGATAACTGAAAATAGGCAAAAAACCTATTAAGTTAACAGCTTACATATAGACATTAAATAAACACACACACACACACGCACACGCGCATAAATATATAATTCATGTGTATGTGTGAAGCAAAAGCTGCATGAATTACAATTAAGCTAAATTTATATAAGTAAATTTCATCGCTATCCCAAAAGATAGTTTTATGTTAAATGAATATAATATTATGCATTACAAATAATAGATACAATTTGGAGACAATACATACATTCATTTCAACATTGTAATATTAATTATAAAAATCAATCTTGCGATGAATTTCTGAACAAAGAAAAAACATTGAAACGTTACGATGCATATTCAAAGCAATGAACGTAGAAGGCCTCTTAATTCGTATGCATTGATTTATTTAAAATGCAGTTATGGTATTAAAAGAGCATTCTCCTACATAATTTGCATTTTACATTCCTACCTACCGTAGGAGCTTGAAGGGGCCTGGCCTAACATTGCCTCACTTGATGATGTTTCATACTCATTTATAGTTGCCAGGCTTGAACGTTAAATATCGATATATATTGAATAAGATGGCTGCAGTCATTATAAACAGCACACCTGGTCCCTGTTAACCATGATACTCCCGAAAAGGTGAAAGAAAAGTTGTTTCCACTAAACGGACATGATTTTATCCTGGCCGTATACTTTTGTATTACAAGTGTACAGTTGCTGTGTCACGTTAGTAACTCCCACGTGAGACGTAATATTAGTTTGCATTCTCTCTTTCTCTCTCTCTCTCTCTCTCTCTCTCTCTCTCTCTCTCTCTCTCTCTCTCTCTCTCTCTCTCTCTCTCTCTCTCTCTCCAGCAAAGGAAAAGGATTTGCTGACTGTCAATGAAAAGTATAAAATGCATAATATTTAGACAATGCTTAATAAGTTATCATGCAATCTTCATCAATTAGAATTTGTGTGTTCTTGGTGTTCTTTTAGTTAAAGATCCATGTTAAATTATTTATATTTTTATATCGTATTTAATGTATTTGTTGTACGTCGATACTTTATTTCGTTTGAAGGCAGAGTTAGACAAATTTTTCAAGACATTAATCTCGTTTTCATTTTCACTACTTACTATTTTCTTTTGCAAATGTCGACGAATCAGTGGGTCCATTTGCTGTGGACGGTATATTAACATACGCGCTGCAAGTTTCCAAACTTGACGTTTTGGTGTCTATCGCATGAAATTAAAATGTAAACAAATATACTAAATCGTAGAAACGAATTCCCGAAAAATTCGGGTCATAATCGCATTTCTCATGTACAGTAACGGTAACGTTTCGAATCAACCTGTGGTAATTTTTCTAGTTTTTCAACTATTAAATGTTTCTGTCAGTAATCTCATTTTAAATATTTTGTTCATGGAGTGACAGTGTACGCAATTTAATGGACATGTATATAAGAAAGCTACACATATAAGCATACGGACAGATCACGTAAGTACGTACACACATATATACAGAAGTACTAAACCAAACATAACTGTCCCTGTTACAAACAAACTTCTTAGTATACGGAATCCGGCATTCCTTTAATACATTTAAGGAAACAATAACCATTCAAACAACATATTTACTCCCTTACATGAGCACTCGTACTTCAAATGTTAATATATGGAACCAAAAACGAAATACGGTAAACAACGGTTGTCGAAGTATATTTTCTATACTTGACAATACTATTTTGAGCTTGGAATGACATATATGAGACAGTATCTGCTTTAATCTGAATTAGTGATGTCTTAACGCTTTAAATATCTAATGGGTGCTATATAGGATTAACATTTAATATGTTCACACTTTACCTAAAGCAGACATTTTTTTGAATATAACCATGGATAAAAGGCTTGGTTGATATGTGTTTGTTTGTTGATATATATATATATATATATATATATATATATATATATATATATATATATATATATATATATATATATATATATATATAACTTATCAGGGTTTATTATTGTTAAAAAGTTATGTTAGTCTGTCTTTTTAAAGACATACCATTTTTTGGTCTTGCGCATATATGTGTAATTTCAAGAGTGACACTGGAGACGCGGTATTTAAAATTCTGTATTCCTGTGTTCAGGACGCAAATTAAAGACTAGACTTCTAACAGTAATATCATCGGTAACACATACCACTTATTTCAGTTACTACGTTGGCTAATACTAAATGTACTACATTGACTAATACTACAGTTAAAACATTTGCTAATAATAATGTTTGATACACTGGCTAATACTACATTTACTACACTTTGTCCTTTCTATCTCGTCTATCAAAATAATTTTTTATATCGTATTTAATGTACTTGTTTTCAGTCAAACATTTATTTCAATTAAAACAAGAGTTAGACAAATGTTTCAAGAAATTGCTTTCCTTTTCAATTTCACTGCTTACCAGTTTCTTTTGCAAACTTCGATGAATCAGTGGGTCCATTTACCGTAGACGGTAAAGTGACATAACCTTGGCTTGTTTCCAAACTTGTTTTTTTGGTGTCTTCCCCATGGAATAACAAATATGAAAATAAAATGTAAAACATTATAATAAATGGGAGTGACAAATTCCAGAAAGATTCGGGGTCATAATCCCACTAATCAAGTACCGTAACAGTAACGTTATGAACGAACCTGTTTCTTTCAGATTTTCAACTATCAAACGTTTTTGTCGATAATCTCATTTTAAAATTTCCTTTAATGTAGTGACGGTGTACGCACGAAAATGGACTTGTTTATTAGACAAAGAAATTTATCGAAGCTCAGCACATATTTACCGGGCATTATAAAATTAACAAACAAGATAGACTATAGCATACTAAAGTGTTAACTTTCGTACAAATGGATATTGTATTTTATTCATGTATTTACGTCTTTATTCGCTGAATATCAAACATGAATCAAAATTCAAATAAGGTCATAATATATCTTCATTTCTTCAGATGATTCCCAAATTACGCATATTTAACGAACGTTTGAAGCCTTTTCATTACAGGATTATATTTGATAACAACTTCCTAGTTTATAGAACAAAACTAGCTTTAAAACATTCCCAATACTGTTCATTTAATTTGTCATTTCTAGGAATAATAGCCTGTTTTAAATCAAAAGTATCATTAAAAATGAGATAAGCGAGATAATGCAAACTCTCAGTTTTAGATAATATTTTGGTGACAATAAATTGGGTAAATTGTAAGTTGGGGGCAAGTATTTGTTATAGTTTTTGTGTGCCAAAGCCATGTTCTTAGCCTTTTATTGTTCTCGTCTTCTTATGAATCAGTAATGTTGTCACGCAATATTCACCTACAGTTTTATTCGTAGGACGCCTCGTTATGAACTCACATAAGAAGGAGTACTAAAACCAACGGAGATGTAAGTAATGTAAACATGTCAGTGTGTTAAGATCATCTCCTTGTTCAACCAACATTATAAATTATGATTGAAGGTTAGTGTAAGTGTCCAGTACTTTGTAATCTTATTAGATCAAAGAGTTATTAATAATTATTTACCTTCAATGTGGACATATATGGAATCCAAAAGAAAATTCTTCTCATCCCAGGCAAAATACGTGCCACTTTCTAACCATGTTACACTTCTAATCGTTAAAGAGAACGTGATTCCATTGAATAAGCAGATTTCTATTCGGTTCTTCAACACGTATACGACTTCTGTACAATTTGCATGTGACACATCATAGATAGCAACAGGAAAATTTATTCGAAACATCATCATCTTAATTTTGATCGAAGATATGTTAGTTTTATTACACATAAACGTAATATTCATCGAGTCACCGTAATGTCCAAACAACGTTTGACCTAAAACAAAAAATAAAATGTGTTACCAAAGTATGATATAAAAACCGAATGGTTCTTTTAATTCTAAACTGTGTGACATCTTGTACAGCGAATTTAAAAATATTTCCACAATATCGCATTCGAATTGTATATGTCAAACCACAGTGCTTATTTAGTCGATTACCATCATGATGAGCGGGTTTTCTTGTAAATATATTTTATTGATGTTCAGTAGGGCAACAATTAACTTATCTACGCCCTTTCCTAAAATGAACAAATGACAAACCTTTACTGAACCTAACACGTAGAATATAAAAAGTGTGGAACATTGAGGAACATTGCAGAATTTCTTATACGTCACAATGTAATGAAATAAAACCAACTTAAGGATAACGCTAAAAGATGGAACTATAAAGTTACAACCTTTGGTATTAAAGAAAGGGCAAACGGGAAGAGAGCGGTGACTCCCAGTGGGATAGTATACCTTTCAAAAGATGATAGTGTTGGGCATCAAGTTATGCAATTTTATGAAAACTATACACCTTGTTTGGTCAACCCCGCATTAAAGATGCTAACAAAACTTACGTGCGACAAGAATACTTGTTTCTACTTTCACCACTGAATCTTCCATCGTTGAGACTGTATAAGTTCCACTGTCCATAAACTTGACATTTAGTAGAAGAAAACTGAGACTACTTTTGTTCATTTCGAACTTTTCAATTCGACCAGTGTAATTTCTGTTAACAGATATTTGGTCAGATTGTTTATTCTCTGGGTAATATAGCATCACATTACTGACATATTGATTACTGATGAAGCCAGCGAAATTTATTTGTAACTTTTCTGTTCCGTTACTGTGAAGCCCGTCAATACGTACGGTCACATTTTCTCCCGCTGCAAATTTCTCAGGTTTCGACTCTGCACCCAAAGCACGTGTGAAATATTAGTAAAATCCCATAAATTATTTTCAAGTCTTTTAACGAAAATCAGAAATAATACAGGTCTTAAAACGTATGAACATTTATAACCATTCGTCCATTTTTCATATCTGCTGAAAGGTTATGAATCTACAAGCATTATTTCCATCTTCTCAAATTGTTTTATTTGATTAAATCTATATATTTTTCACTTCAAAATGTATTTCAATCCCTAAACTAAATCTGTTTTCATTTCTAACTTAAAGGTGTTTATATTTCCAACGTTTTTGTACTTAAATGTGGTTGTTAAATATATTAAGCTTCGGTGTGTCTGAGTCAAACAACTATTTCCATCTGTACGTTCAATCAATTTGTTACAGAGCGACTATTCTCTCTCTCTCTCTCTCTCTCTCTCTCTCTCTCTCTATATATATATATATATATATATATATATATATATATATATATATATATATATATATATATATATATATATATATATATACCTGTGCCAGGTATCAGGTTTCAAAATCAATCCGCCTAATGTATCACCAGCAAGAAATTGGTTTAGAAAATCAGAATGTCAAACTTGTGCTGGTGTCAATGGCTTCGTGGTAGTCATAGTAACGAAAAACGAAAACTCAGCAGTCCTAGTTATATATTGCCATTAACGTTTGATGTTTTGATTATTATATATCTTTATATTTAATTTATCAGTTAAGGTAAAGTCTTACATTCGGATTATTTGAAATACCATATTTATATAGCATATTGGAAACATTCTAATATATCGGTTAAGTACTTACCTTTTGTATCAGCTATTCCAAAAAGCATGAGAAAAACGCATGTCCTGATTACACTAGCCATTAGCTTGAACTCAGATGTAGCTCCACAAACCTTAACAATGTATTTAAATATCAAAATGATGTATATTTTGTTATATCTTGACTATTATTTGTGCTTTCAGTGAGGAAATGCAAAATTATGAATGATACTTCTATACAGCTGAAGTAGACACTCGTGTTTTGCAGTTTAACGTCAGCATAACAGAAAGCAGGGATAGCGTAATAAACTTAACTCTGATATGTTGTGTTAAAATAAGAAAACCATCACAAACGGCGTGATACAAACGCGCATCTGCTTTTCATTATACGATATGTTACAGGCAGTGTTTGAAGGAGCGGAAGTAATATTTAAACTTCTGTTGCATAAAGCGTGGTGACAGAATTGTTGATGGTCACTTTCAACGTTTCAGTTAACCTGAGAAGCGGGTGTGCAAAAGTCTGGTAGTCTGCTCTCTTCATTTCCAATGGTACTATTAAGGGCTGTGACCAGGGATAATAAACCAGACAATGTCCGGATCATCAGTACAAAGCCTGATCACAGTCTTAGATCGTGATGGGCGTTTCACATATTTTCAGTTTAAGAAAGATGTATATCTTCCGCAATAGTTTTCCGTGTAGTTTATTTGAAAAGGAATAAACAATCTATGAAAATAACTAAAGAGAAAATGAAAGTGTTTAGTACACAAAGCAATTATAGAACTTGGTTCGAAAATAGCATAACAGAAGAAAATATTTAGAAACCCTTTGTATTTTTTCAGGAGTCCGTGTAAGAGAATAAAAATATTGGAACAGTTAAATTAACGAATGATAATATGAACAGTTTCGTTTCTTTTCATATTGAAGATTTTCAAATGCACTTCTGGTGTGAAATTTGTGCAAACCATGTGATCTGAACAACATTTTTGACGATAATTGACGAAAATCAATTGCTGATGTTTTTACTTATGTGTCTATCACGCTTTTTCTACAACCCATTCTAGCATTATAACAGTGGTATATATATATATATATATATATATATATATATATATATATATATATATATATATATATATATATATATATAGACACATGTATCGCTCGCAGTATTTCAGTTGATGTTTCCTACATGTATATGTTACATGAGATTAAGGCATTCAGAGATAAACAGATTAGCAAATGTTGATACTTTAATCACAGGCTTATGACAGCAAAATGTACACTTGAGTAGTGTTTTATTCAAAACATTATTCACGTTTTATCATCTTTACATAGGTTATAACACTGTCATTTAAATTAATACAGAGAATAACTAGATTTGTCTTTATAAAACATGTGACCCAAAAAAAAAAATAGTAAACAGAAATATTCTTGCGGCACGAAAATATAATCACATCAGTGTCATATGCATACAAACTAATTAAATGTGTTTGTGAAAACCGATAGACAGACATACTAATTAAAAAAAAAAACATTGCAGACAGTAGTAGCATAACGAGCAGCAAATTAAACTGAAGTTTATTAAATATAATTATCACACAATGACACTTAAAACAATGCATACAATTAGCCTTGGTATTGCAACCATTACTACAATAGAAGTATAAACACTCAACATAAAACAATGCATCGTAGCAGAAGACGGAAGTATGAATAATGGATTATATCCTAGCAAATAATACGTGTTTCTCAGTGTTATTACAATTACACAAAAATTAAACAATCCCTGCTTTAATATTAATAATTTATCTGATGACACTCCCAAGGATCTGCTGGAGATCTTCTGTGTTACATATACGTTATAAATCAACTATGGACGCAAACTGTGTATATACATTTATGTACACACAGTGGAAATGTAAATAAACTGACTTGTCTGAGCTGATTATATATATATATATATATATATATATATATATATATATATATATAGATATACAGTTATAGTTATAGTTATATACATTTCACAGAAATGAGTTATATTATGTAAAGGTAACTTTTGACTAACGAGTACGCAAGATTGGAATGCGTTTTTGCGTTAATAGATATGTTTGGTTTGCCTTGGGACGTAGAAACGCTGTGACTATAAACAAAGATTACACACACACAGATAGATATATAGATAGATAGATAAATATATATATATATATATATATATATATATATATATATATATATATATATATATATATATATATATATATCTGATACAATCTAATGTTGTTTTTGAATAAGGTACAATCTACCAGTATATGTGCAATGCTTAACAACTAAATATACTATTATAGGTATTATAAATAGCGTTTCATAGCTCGCAAAAATATCTTTATTCAAGAGTACAGGAAGCATGATTCAAAAGAGTATATAAGAATTATATACTGTATATAATGTAATTATTGCTATTACATTTCTTGTAAAATTGTTGATTTGATTATTAAGGTGATAAATAATACTATATTAGAACTTAATTTGGCACAGAATACCGTTTCAATTTCATATAGTATTTTCCTCGTCTCCGTAAAGTTAAACAAGATAGATTGATGCTTACCGCAGTTTAAGTTTTGACTGCGATCGGAAGATGGGTTCATATTGACGTGTTTGTGACTGTCATTGCATTGAGCATCTAAGATATAGCCCTCTTTTAATGACCGACGTTTCCGCACTGCACTTGCGAACTAATAATTATTATAGCCGGAAGTCCGAAGATAAGAGCACAGCTGATACGGGACACAATTGGAATACGTTGCATTTCTACAACAATGAACTTTCAATGGAAACGGGGAAATTAGAATTATAATATTACATCCTAAACTTTTATAATAAAGATTAATTTACTTTGCTCAAAGCACCAGAATGAATGATTTGGTACGGGAAAAAAATCTTCCAGAATGTCATTTATATTTGGATTAATATTACATTGAAATTTATGTGCATGCGTTGATTTTAGTTACAAATCTGGTAATTTATTCAAGAACTCAAATTGTCGTATTAAATGAAGAAGAAATCATAAATGGGACAGACATTATGTACTGAAAATGAAGTCACGTCAGTACACATTTTAAAGCCATATGACGTATTGGTTTTGTATCTCCATTTTGTCAGAAACAGACGAATGGAAGTTATGTAATTTTTCCAGAAGTGTCGGTAATAACGTGAATAGATATCTCCGACACCGGGAGTTGGAATAAGACTGCGGTTTAAGCGCAATATTTTGTATATACTTTTGTTATTACATCTTTGATTCCGAAATATACAGTACCGTTCTTACAGCAATTATGTAAGCCTTTGCTTGAACTTTCTACGACAGCAATACTGTAACACTTTGCATGGAGTTTATAAGACAGCAGTTGTGTACGACTTTGTATGGCATTTCTAAGACAGCATTTGTGTAAGACTTTGTATGGCATTTCTAAGACAGCAATTGTGTACGTCTTTGAATGGGATTTTTAAGACAACAATTGTGTAAGACTTTGTATGGCGTTTCTAAGACACCAATTGTGTAAAACTTTGTATGGCATTTCTAAGACATTAATCGTGTCAGACTTTGTATGGCATTTCTAAGACAGCAATTCTGTACGACTTTGTATGGGATTTTTAAGACAGCAATTGTGTAAGACTTTGTATGGGTTTCTAACACAGCAATCGTGTAAAAAAGACTTTGTATGATATTTCTAAGACAGCAAGTGTGTACGACTTTGTATGGCGTTTTTTAGACAGCAATCGTGTAAGGATTGGTATATCATATTTAAGACAGCAACTGTTTAAGACTTTGCATGGCATATTTTTCAGACAACAGTCGTGTAAGGTTTTGTATGGCATTTTTAATACAGCAATTGTGTAAAAATTGGTACCGCATTTTTAAGACAGCAATTGTGTAAGACATTGTATGGCATTTTTGTTAAGACAGCACTCGTGTATGACTTTGTATGGTATTTCTAGGACAGCAATTGTGTAAGACTTTGTATGCCATTTCTAAGACAGCAATCGTGTAAGACTTTGCATGGAGTTTCTAGACAGCAAATCGGGAAAGACTTTGCGTGCATTTTTTAAGACAGCTATCGTGTAAGACGTACGTGCAGTTTATAAAAAGCAATCGTGTAAGATTTTGTATGGAATTTCCAACTAATCAATATGACACATAATATTAATAGGCCTTATTACCCAATCCGACTGAATATATCTAAAGTCATTGATTTCAATTCAATATAAGAACATGAGATCGGTCATTGATTCTACCTGTGTTAATGACGATCTGTGTGAAGACCGAATTCTTGAAATTATTTTTTTAAGATTTTTTTTAGATTTTTGACAAATGAAGATGAGTATTATAGTATTGTCCCCTTAAATATGCAAACAGTAGCGTGGTAATGGTATGTCTTGATCAAAACACAATACGTTTAAACACAATAATATTGGTAACGGAAAATACAATGGACAAAAAGATGTAGTGTACGATTGGGCGTTATAGCTGGCAAAGAACTCAGATAGTTTTAACTATTATAAATTTACATATTAATGCCTACCAAATGGCGTCTCCATTTATTTAACACAGTCATTCTACCTTTGAACAATTCGCCATACTTAAGCAATTATTCCCGCTTACAACTGACCCTAGAACATTACATGGTAGTTGAGGAGACGAAATGGAAGAAAACATCGTATCAACGATTTTTTTATCGAATCCATACGATTTTAAGAAACAATATGAACTAATATACAACTATTTTCACTTCAATGTTTTGCCTTTCCTTGCGTTTCTTTAACCTACTCAAAGATGATAGACATGCAATCCATCTGCCACTGAAACGCTGTTGGTGTTAGTGAAACCTAAACTTTCAGCAATCTCGGTCTACTTAAGAAACCGAATCAAATGGTTGACAATAGGGACGAAAACGAATACATGTGTGTGTGTGTGTGTGTGTGTGTGTGTGTGTATTGAGTGTTACTGTACTTTCCAAGTGCATATTACGCCCTGTGCTATCTGTGTCTGCATTGTGTACTGATCAATGTATGTCTAAAATACGATAACTGAGAATTCAATGCAAAAAAAGACCAAAGTTAATCCAATTGGAAATCCACTCATTCACGGATTATCATAAAATCATCATCCGTATTTTCTGATAGCGTATTTTCCTTACATACCTCTTGAATGCTGCATCACTGATTCGATGATGTTCGATATAAATGTTTAATCTATATATCCATCCCACACACTCAGACTGTCAATATTTGGATATTGTACCTTCTGTCGGCGCACTGAGGTTCTTCTAATTTACCGAATCAAACTTGTATAACCGTAATTCTTTCTGAATTTGAATTACACTGTAAAGCTTCAAGTAATGAAATGACAATTTCATTAGTTTTTAATTCCAAGTCGTTGGAAAGAACTTTTCGATGTGTGTTATTAAGTTGTTTCGGCCTGACCTGCTTGACATGTCCCTACGCAATATCAAACCCATCCACTGACTCCAAGATACACACGCATATAGTTTTGTGTATTTTATACGTAGTAGCTTCAGTTTAAATATAGTGACTGCAGTTTCATACGCTTCATATGTCAACACGTTAATATCAACATGAATTACGAAAACATCTTCTCTGCCTGAAGAAGGCTAATTGAACCAGCATGGAATCATCATGCCATGTATGCCCTATAGTGCGCTGCAGAATGGTTGTAAATCCAAACATGAACAACATGAACAAAAAATATGATATAAACATAATGAAACGATTTGGATAACATTATACATATCTGTCAAAAGCTACTTTCAAACAGATGAATATTGTATTTTGGCAGGAACTGTTAGTCCTTATACAAAGACCCTTCAAGAAGGAACTTTTTATTCGTTATCAAAAGTCCCTTTGGCAAGGAACTATTAATTCTGCCATAACAAAAAAATGAATTAAAGCAGATGCTTTTCAAATGCAACAAAATTTATCAAACTGTACAAAATTATTATAAAACAAAATTAAAAGGCTGAAAAGTTTAACAACTACACAATTTAATGAATTATTATCATAACGAACCAGCGGAAATAATATAATCTGATTTCCTATAGTATCAAAAAGGATACCAAAATAATTAACTTGACACTTTACAAAAATACATATGTAATTGTAACTTTACATAACTACGTATACTATTGTACCTTTAGAACTTTTTAAATAATCCCTCTGTACATCATTGGCATACATTCTAAAACTTTAGCTGCAGTTATGTTCTTTAGCATGACATACACCATCATTGTTGCAATGTTTAACATTAAACAATGGCATCTGGCAATTAAAAATGAAAAATGTGTTGCAATGCTTAACATTGATCAATGGCATCTGGCAATTAAAAATGAAAAATGTGTTGCAATGCTTAACATTGAACAATGGCATCTGGCAATTAAAAATGAAAAATGTGTTGCATTGCTTATGATTGAACAATGGCATCCGGCAATTGAAAATGAAAAATGTGTTGCATTGCTTAACATTGACCTATGGTATCTGGCAATTGAAAATGAAAAAAGTGTTGCAGTACTTAACATTGAACAATGGTATCGGGCAACTGAAAACAAAACAAAACTGTAGCAATGTTTAATATTTAACAATATTATCTGTCAATTGAGAATTATTAAAGATATTATTATAAATTCTGAAATCCATATGCCTGTACAATTCACAAGATATCAGTTTGTCAGAGATATATTTATCAATATGTGGACTTAGATTTTAATATTTCTGATCTCTTTATTTCTACCCCAAGTCTTTCAGTTTCAATGGCAAGTCTATGTTTTTTTTTTCATATTCTCTAATTCTGCCCTTAGCCTTTCCCGCTCGATGCTTAAACGCTCCATCTCAACCTTAAACATTTGTTCAAAGACCCCATCCATTCCAATATCTTCTTTACATTGACATTTTTCTGAAGATGATGGTGATTGTATTGTGTACGACGTCGAATATCCAGTAGACGCTACAGTCTGTTTTAAGGGAAGTTCGATTTCGTTTCGTCTCGGAAACAAATCTGAAATAAAAATTGCTAACTTGCAAAAAGCTACAGCATTAACGCACCAAAAAAGAACATTAAATCTCAGGAAATTTAATACGAATGAAAGGGATTCTTCTAAATTTAAATCTAAAGAACACGATCATATAAAATGATATTAGCAAGGTGTTATATCATATTAAGATTGCATGGCAATTTATGTGCTGCGTTCATAACGCTCAGTGAATATTTTATCAACAAGGGTCATTAACTATTTAGTATTGCATTATGCACTGGAATAAAATTCACAAATACATTATGTCCACGTTGACTGGCCATTTTAGGCAAACGAATAGTTCTTATAATTTCATAACTTATTAATTTATTTTTGGTAAGGATTCAACCATTTGAAATAGAACATGAACAACTTTATAAATATAGTAACTATCAGAAAGAAACGAATCGTTACCTCACATGTTACCTTCATAGTTGAAAAAGATCGTATCTAAAATGAAACTCTTGTCATCCCAGGCAACGTACATGCCCTTGTCTAAACATGATATCTCTCGAAAAGTGAAAGAGAAACGGTTTCCACTCAATACACAATTTTGTATTCGAGCCACGTACAATTGTCCAAAACTTGTACAATGTTCCATCTTCACGTCATATATTAAAAAAGGAAAGGTAATGCTAGGGATACGCATTTCATTTTGAATTGTAGATATGTTCACTTTCTTATACATGAACGGTATGACCATCAGTTCCTTGTCTTGTCCAGTCAATCTGTAACCTGGAGAAGGAAAAAAATAAATGTTGTCATAAGTAGAAATCTTTTTTCAACTATAATAAAAGTAAGTTTCCTTTCAAAATCTATGCACTTTATATTTAATACATTCATTTCAATTTTATTAATATTTTCTATCTCCCGCATCACTGATAAAACGAATTATCATTTGCATTTTATGTGTTATACATGCAGAGGAATTTTGACCTGGTGGTGGATACTTCACAATTCGGATTAATGATCATGGGAAACAATCTAATCAACGGTCTTTCCCGACTTTTGTATAGCCGCACCCCTTAAAGTAGATTTTCTGAGCCTCACGAACCCCTTTCCACATTTTAAGAAGTTTTGCCACTATTAAACCAAAATCATCGCCAGCCTCTCGGACAACCTCGCATCACTGACTTTGGTCGCGATATGAGTTTTCAGACACAAAAGTCTAATCTGTACTAGTTATATTAGTCCTTTAGCTGAGCAGTTAATCAAACTGAATAGTCGTTTCAGTTATATTTTATTTACTATGTAATTAAATATATTTAATTCATCTATTCCAGCTGTAAATAGGTGGAATTGCATCACAATAAGTATTTCCAGTTCAGTACCCACAAGTGTAGTTCAAATCTATTTTATAACATTTTTCCTCACTTACATTGGTGGTGATAGAAGAGTTATATTGATGCATTTTAATAGGAATTGAAAGGTAATTGTTTATTCTTGAGAATATGAACTCAGAGAGTGGATGTCTGTGTGTACTTTGGCGACAGTGGACAGTGAGAAATAAAGCCTTAGTGATGATCCTGAAGTGAAATATGTGTTCTCCTTACATGATGCTTTGTTTACAGTGCAGCCTTTCAAAATAATGCCAGTACCTTTGACAATAACTTCACCCTGAAGTCATCCTTAAATGTATTTGAGATTACATATGACTTGTTTTGATTGTCAAATGATAGTACCGATAAATAACTGTATTGAACATATAATATAATGAATTGTGATGTATGTCCAAGTACTAGTAACAACTTGAGAAGAGATCCTTGCGGAATTCCGTGTACACTTCTGTAAATAGGTTCCAGATTCCGATAAGTGCTTAATAGTGTTCGCTTCAGTTGTCCAGCTGTAAACGAGTACTAGAATCCACCGGAAGGTTAACGTTTCTGGATTCAGTCAATCCAGCTGTGACTGGTTTCCATCATCCCCATAGCACCTACCATTGTTGAAACAATGTGTCTGAGTTGCAAACGGGTAAAAGAGTCTACATCATGTTTAATCCAGCCGTTCCAGCTGTAATTACACACCCGCTTTTGCTGAACCGTTAACCTTGCAATATCCAGTCGACCCAGCAGTGAATGGGTACAAAAATCCGATATTAGACTGCGATCGACTATGTCCCATGCAGAAGAATTACGAACTCCAGTGATTTATTATTTGGAATCTAGAATAAGCTCTACCATCGTGTTCTATTTGAATTAGTTTGTCCTTTAACATACTTGAATTGAAAAAATATGATTTTTGTTTAAATTTCCTTTGCAATATCTTGTTTTAATGCGAAATAGAGAACTAATAAGAATTTTACAGTGACCATTTAGTGTTTCCGATTATAGCATGTAGATTGCTAATTATTGTAGGTGTAACAGTATTTTTATGCATATCAACCTTTACAGGAACATAGGAACAATGAAGAAAGACTTTCGAGTTCAGCGGGCGAGACCTTCAAAAATGAATCGTAATTTTGTATATTCATGCATTACATTCAGTATATTAAGAAAATTTACGTGCGACCCGAATGCTAGTTTTCCCATCTTCTTTTGAATCTTTAAAGATTGTGTAATTCCCACTAACCATGAAAGTTACATTTCGTAGCCAGAAACTGAGACTATTGTGGTTCATTTTGATATTTGTTATTCGGCCGGTGTAATTTCTATTAATAGATATGTAGTTATCATGTCTCTTGGTTGTGTCGTACAGCATCACATTCGTGACATGTAGCTTACTGGCGTAACCGGAAAAATTTATTTCCATAATCTTTTTTCCATTCTTTTGAAGCTGATCAATATGTACAGTAGCCGACTCTCCTGGAGCATCCAGATCCGGTTTTAAATCTGAATAATTAAGTGTTTTAAATATCAATAAATATGTAATAATAATGATATCACTCAGTTATTAAAAATTTACAGTGATCTAAGTCTTGAATGCAAGAATATACGTAGATACTTACCTTCATCCATTATTCCATAAAATGTTATAACCCTACAGCTTTATTCATTTTCTTTGATATGATTATCGTTTAATATCTACCAATTAGTTTTAATCTTTAAGTCTAGATATTTTCAAACTCCTTTAAATTCATTATATCCTTTTCAAAAATAAATTAAATATATTCTTATTAATTATATAGCACAAGTAAGTAACGTGCGCTCATCGCATGATGTCTCGGCTTTACAGTAACATTACCAACCTAGCAAACTGCATATCGTGATTTACCTTACTTGCGTCAAATATCTACGATTAAAAATAAATTAAACAGAGTAAAATTTTTCGTTATGAATTCATAAACTTTTTTGTCAACTACATTTTTAAACATTCTATAATATTATTTATTCTACTTACCTATTGAATACCCTACTCCACACAATATGAGATACACGCATAATGTAGCTACGGTATCCATGATGTCGCACTCTGTCGTAGCTCACAAACCATCAGCAGATAATAAGCTAGTCTAAAATTGAAGCTGTCGGGGTTCGCTAAATTGTATACAGGAATTGCGGCTCAACTGAATATGGTCTGACCACTGTCTACATGAAGAGAGTATGATAGAAGATTAACTTTGCCTTCGTTCCAGTTTAACAAAACAGAATTTAAGATGTAGAGATATATCACCAATGTAACAGAAAAGGTCACTTTGTGGGTTAAAGACACCACTTCGAAACACTAACATAGGACATGTTGAATGATAAATAAGAAGTTTGAGGAAAAAAAGATAATAATTTTTATACAGTGGATATTGCATATGTCATTTTTGTTAAAACAACAAAGTGTTGATCAGGAAGATGATTGCAAGGGTCAATATCTCACATTGTAAAGGTGCATGTAGTATTGTCTGGTACCTTGCTCACTTACTATTTGAGTACGGAGGCGTGACAGAAATAGGAAATCAGACCATTCTTCATCATACCAAAAAATCAGTTTAGTCGTATCTAGATCGCTTACACACACACACACACACACACACACACACACACACCATATTTAAGAAAGAAGAAACAGTTTAACAATAAAAACAAGTACATTAAATTAAAATTAAATTTACAAATCTTAACGTGTATTTCACCTTGATCTACGCAATATGTATGGAATAGAGAACGTAAACGGAGTAAGTAGCATGCTTAAATTGTTGACAATACACGATAATATCAATGCTGTGTTTTCTGTCTCATTAAAATATAATTCGTAATCACTTTATAAAGCTAGCGCAAGCCTCTGTGACTTAGATCTGTATTGCCCATGGTTACAAAAGAAAAGTGACTAGAGGATTTTGTTTTAGCTTAATCACGAAGATCATGTGATTTCGGTCTGTATTTGCCTTTTCACATACTCTAAATAAATACGAGATTGTTGTGATTAAGTGTTTTTTTCCGTAAATAAATAAATAAATAAATAATTTTTAAAAAAATATAAAAATAAGTAAATGAATGAATGAATGAATGAATGAATGAATGAATGAATGAATTAATTAATTAATTAATTAGTTTTTATTCTATAATGTGTGTCGCCAACGTGTTTTTCTTATTGCATTAGAAACATAGTTTATAAACTCTTTGACTGACGCAAGTTAAAAGAAATCTGCTTTATATTCCAAAGACCAGTCAATAGTAATCCTACATTGGTAAAGTATTCGCCTACACCTAAAAGTTATTTTATCTACATTTACTTGAAATACGTGGTACTCAATTCGGAAACTACGCATTTGACTAAAGAGTGATATCGTTATAAGAACTGAACATCTGTCGAAATTGTATTCTCTTTGGGAAGCCGTCGGTGATAATTACATATAATGACTGCTGATTAAGAATTATACCAAAGGAAAATTAATGCAGCCGAACTTTTTGACCCCAATAATTCCACAATGTATTTGTTAAAAATAAAAATGATGCTGTAAGAGCATGAAAACGTTATTAGGCCATCAGCATATGCATACAAACATGTATTTCAAATTTAATTTATCTACATCAAGTAGCTTTATGAAATCGTAGTGTTGAACTTCTCCAAACGGCTGTACGTAAATATATGCGGTCAGACACATTGTCGGACGGGAAAGACCAAATCATAATGTCTCTGTTGCAATAATGGTCGTATATCTATAATAGTGCAATCCAGTCGATTCCAGTATTCGGTGAATAAGCTATCGTCAACACGATAAAATAACAATGAACCACAAAACAATGGATTCAACGTCTCAGATAAGCCCCGATACAGAAACTATTACAAACAGGAAGTGAAAACTTTCTAGAGCAATATTGTCTTTTACACTAAACCGAAATTGCGGAGTATACATGCTGGCCTAATATAGCGTGCATTGCGCGCAACTGTGTGTCAGAAGTGTTAATATTTCAACTTAATTCGAAATTTTTTTTATAAAAGTTTTATCAAAATTATATTCGACGCTAGCTATGAAAATAACATTTATCCATAAATATTAAACAGAATTTTGTAAATGTGATATCAGTTTGGCAACTTTCTCTGTTGGAGAAAATGTGGCTCAGTGATTAACATCCAGACGTTAATATTTGGGATTCATGTTCAAACCCCATTTAGATCTACCTGACAGACTGACATTGAATCTCTCGAGGATAGAGACATTACTCCAATTTTCTCAATGGTAAACAGCATTCTATGTTTTGTTGGGCCTTTCAAAGCCAACAATCAATACAATTTAATTTCTGGTTTTCACCTTTGGAAGCATGGAATCTGGGGGAGAGGGTAATAATGGGGGGGGGGGAGGAGTTGGCTTCACCGCGAAGTTGAGAATCTGCCTTGATTAATTTTATTTCCAGTTTCCAGAGGCATTTCGAGCGTTTTAACAGTAGTGGCTGTTCCTGTAAAATTTACCTAAAATGTACAGTTACGCAGACCCGGGCTGGAAAAAAGCGGGCTTTGGCGTATTTATTTTTTGCCGAAATGTTAACCTTGTCCTAACTATGGATTTCACAAATTTGATCACGGAATGGTGACATAGTCCATAACGGAGTGTTATTTTGATCATTTAATTTAGAGACATATATATACAACGAGACGGTTCTCGGTTATTATCGATGACAATTGTTATGTTTACTGTCCTTGTTACCATTCATATTTCCAAGGCATTTGCTTCATTTAAATACATTTTCCATCAAATATTTTTAAACTACGCAAAACATTTGTAAGATTCTTTGAAAGAAGGAGGCAATAATTATATACTTTTTAGTGTATTTGTCATATTTTACTTTACAAAAATCTTTATTTTCTTATTTTTTAAACATTTCAGAAAGAAAATTAACAGAGTGTAACCTGGTTCTATTTCAAAAATTTTTTTAATTATATTAACAAAGTAACTCATATAAAGGGGCCGTCCATAAATGATATATATATATATATATATATATATATATATATATATATATATATATATATATATATATATATATATATATATATATATATATATATCCACACACTATAATGTACTTCATGTTAAAGGTGTTTTTTTGTACGTAGTAAATATTATTGGCATCGAATGCGATTTAATCCGATCATAGATAATCAAACTGCATCCACGTCGTGTTTCCCTTCTTGCAGTTGTTGTTAATATCGTGTTTGTATTTGGTGTTTTTGTTTAAATAGTTTCTTATTGTTTGTGTTTGTGCTGTTTTCATATGATTTTACTCTCCAAATAAACACAATCTACAAGGACAGACAACTCTGAACGAAAATTTAAGTGTAAAAGTTGAGTCCTCTAACGTCACGTCCCTTTATTCAACTTATCCTGGACATTTTTATTTTATTGGTTAATAATTCAATTATTTATGTTCCATTTCATATTGTCTGTGTAGGCATTGAATGGTTGTCAATATAAAGTTTTCCTGTGAATTTTGTTGAAAAAGTATTTATTTTCAGGGTTTTCAGCTAATTGATCGAACCTGTATATGGAACGTATGTAGCACGCGTCCTCCTATGTCTTGCTATTACTTAGCAGACATGACTTGACAAAAATATCAATTTATAATATATATATATATATATAGAGAGAGAGAGACAGACAGACAGACAGACAGAGACAGACAGACAGAGACACAGAGAGAGGGACAGAGAGAGAAAGATAATATACGCCAGATAGAACGCACTTTATCCCGCAAAGCCATCAGTTTTTTCACTATTTTGGTTTTTGCTTTTGATTAAATCATTCATGTTTTTCAAAATGAATTGTTTTCAATTTTCTAAAGAGTCTATATATATATATTTGACTTCTCATTCAAAGAAAATAACGAAAGATTTAAAATTCAAGTTGTTGCGTGTTCAGAAACAGACTTTTAATGGAAGAGGCAAAAATGGACATTAATTAGGTAAGTGTGTACAATGTGATACCAAAATTTAGATTTGTTTCTATGAAATCTGGAGATGTTTCTAAACAAACGAGGTGGTGATATTGCAGCCAAGTTAGTAAATTACCGGGAACACCATGGATAAAATATCCAGGAGAAAAACACCATCCAGGGTACAGTTATTGTGGACTCGGGACCAGATTCTATATCAGACTCGATGATCAAAACCAACCCCGACCTGGTGAAAACCCAATAAATGCCATTGAAAAGGCGTGTCATGCTTATGATGTTGCTTATAAAAGCAGTAATCTGAAACATAGACACATCGCAGATGTGAAATTAATTCTAGCGTTGAATTCTATCACTGCTAAATCCTTCAAGAAAAATTGGCTTGATGGTTGATAGAATCGGCGATGAAACGTAAATTGATGAAGGGTGCTGGTAATTAATAACATCACTTAATCTATTTATTAGTCTTCAAGCGGATACTGGAGAGGTAAATCAGCAATCAGTAAACTCGCTAGCGCTGCAAGGGTGAAAAATACCACTGCAGCGGATTGGTTATCGAAACAGGCGATATGGCAAATTTATCTACCACCGCCTAAAAAAGTTAAATTGATATCAGTGAACCTAATGACAAGGTTATGCATACATATTTACAAGTATGCGCTAACCGTAGATGATGTTGAGATTCCATACAAACAAGTAGAACCTCTAAAGACAAAGTCATCAACAGAAGTGGCATCTGCGTTTGAAATGATTTATCGACGAGGTCCTCTGCATTGGCCAAATCTATTAGAAGTTGATCTTGGCAAGGAATTTCATGTGCAATATTATCAACAACGAAGCATCATAATGTCACCATCATACGAGGACATACTGCACTATATCGCGATCAGGCAATTGTTGAACAAACTATACTATAACAAATTTTGACACCTGGCATAAAAATCTATTTGGCAAAACACAGTGGATTTAGAATCTCAAAAGATGATAATAATTTTAATTCGTATGAAAAAAAAGATAATATAAAAAAGGAGTGGTCAACCACCATCTAATCGAAAAGAAGATGAAGATGATGATGATGCACAAGGTGCAACTGGTATCACTAAAAAACCAAATAGAAATGGATTTTCTCAAAGAGGAACTCCAAGGGGGGTTTCAGGTAGTGGTCTAGTTCGTTGTCCTAATATTATTCTCGGGGACATAGCATGATTAGAACTTCTCGCAGGAGGGAAACGAGCTGGAAATAACTCACCAGAAATAATTAATGAGGCAGCTGATATCTGCAGACGATTATTTGAAGGTGGTATCATGGATATTGGTGTATATCGAGAGTTTATTGATGAGCTAGCGGACGGTTACCACAGAGGTTAATCACCACATTATATAAACGTCATGTAAATAAGATGATCATACACTACAACCACAACAAACCAACCATGGTCTATGTAGTAAAGTCACGATTGCCTGTTTTTAGAGCGTACCATGGAGATGGTCCCGGCAATACCATTGCAAGGTTATGTGCAAGAATGGCTCCAAAAATAGCACCAATCGCAAAAGAATTATCAATGAAAGCTAGTGATGTTTTTTCGTGATAAGGGTATTAGCGCTGTTGGTGATGTTGCCGGGAAAGCATTTTCCGCGGTTAAAGAAAACCTACTAACGTTAGTTCGGCGAAGAAAAAAACACCGATAACTTCGTCATGATTGATAAAATCACTAGAGAAACTACCATCTACGGAAATTATGCCAGCGAGTATTAGCAAAATAACAAACAACGCAGTGGATCAGAATATAGCATTACGGTATGACACTAAGGGAAATGTTACTGTAAATATGATAGCGGGAAGTGGTTTGAAATCGCGAGCGAGATCAAGGAATTATTCGGTTGTTGACCACCGAAAGGTGCTGATCTAATATTATGCCAACTATGGAATACTCGTAATGTTGCTAGTGCTATCTCCTTCAGGGAACCGCAGTAGGGAAATTGACACTGAGTTCAGGATTCGTTGAGGTTATTGAGATCATGCTGGTTTTCACCGGTGTTGTATTTTCCGCTATTCGTTGAAGTACTTCTTGCGATGTTGACATTATTATTATATTCGTGTTGTTTTTCTAATTTTGACATCGCGGAATCATAAACACGTACCATTGCTGAAAACTCATTATCGGATATTAATGTATCATCGAGGGAGGATGATAACATCGAGGATAATTGTGAGTACGCGGTTGACAGAATATGAAACCTAACTCCGTAGTCTTCTAGTTTATGCTGGATGCACGATGATATTTTCTTGTTATAATTGAAATTATTCGAGCGATTGTTGTGGTCGCTGATATACAAATTGAAACAGATATCGGGACAATCATTGTCACCGAGGAGAGTATAATACCAACTCCAGTGATTACACCTGATACCGAGTACACGGTAACATCAACTGCGGTAATTCTTCTTCGGTATCTTTTTACTTTTGTTTGGTACTCCTCAGTGAGTGTTTTGAGTTTAGTTTGAAATTCTCTGACCTGATCATAGAGATACTGTTGTGACGTTTCCAATGATGACATTTTATTTATTATAATAGATCTCAAATAGCTGGCTTTAAATTTGCTAGTGTTAAATTCGCCAAGGAATTCAATTCAGTTGTTTAATAAAATCCGCTACGAATTCCACATACCATGTTACTGAAACCCTAGCCAAATTATTATCAGTGGATGCTATTGTGAATCGTTCAGTTGTTTCCTTGTCGATGATCGGTGATATCATATTGTTGACCCCATATGAAATCGTTGATGAAATATTAAATTGAGTCGGCGACAGTAGTGTTAATCGATAAATACCTTTGACAGCCGCGGTGATATTTAATATGTTAGTGGATGGTGTCCACGTAAATGATCCGTGTTGGATCGCGTACACATTATTTACGATATTTTTCTGTTCGTGAGGGATTTTTTTTTTTTCAAGTTTATCTATCATCCTCGGTAAATCTTCCTTGATGACATAATTGGTCGTTTTAATTTCTTCGTGAACAACTTCTATTCGCCGATTCATCGTGGCTATTTCATCGATATTTGTGATAATACCAGCGAGATCTGTTTTGATATCTTCGGCTTTAGCATTTTTACCAAATATTTTATCGACGGCATCATCTGCTTTTTTAAAGTTTAAAGGTAACGTAGTAAAATGTTTGATATGAGCATCATAATCGGATCGCAACTTTGACAAATTATCCATGGAGGTTTTTATCTCCGTGAGTTTCGGTGTGGTCACCGGTGGATTTCCAAAGAAATCCAATAGAAGTTTGTCAATATTGTCAATTATACTTCTTTGTAATTCAGAAAACCGGTCGGATTTAGTTATATAGTCATCGTATTCATCGTGTAGTTTTCTTTAATGGTTCTAAATTGTTAATTCTATCCTCAATAGTTGAAATGAGAACACCTGGTTTGAATTTACCCTCCTTGGAAAACAACGAGATAGTATTTTCTACTGCACCGCGTTGTTTAACTACAAAATCATCAAGGGAAACATTATTAGTTTTAAATGTACCCTGACGATCTTGAAATACAACTATTTCATTGGGATCAACACATGCGAGGTTTAACATCTCGGATATTTCATATTCGATTATTTATTTTTTACAACTCCGGTTGCAGATATTTCCGTGGTGGGTTTTGAAAAAGAATTGTTACCGAGTGGATGGTGGATTAAATGAACAACACAAACAATGTGTGAAAGATAATGTAAAATTATGAAATAAATTATTAATGAAAAATAATGTTGTATCAACACAATAACTCATGCGTTCAACCCACAATTACACTCACAACCATTCACAATACATGAATAAATTAAATATTAATACAAAATAAAACACAGATACAAAGGAATCTCTTGAACTATACACAGATCCAAGGAACCTTTACAAAAGTTATATAAACACAAGTATAAATGGCGATAAATAAATACAAACATCAAACTATACTATCGCACGTATGGATTGCGACAACTAGCACGAACATATACATGTATGTAATCAAGCTGCTAACTTTTATTGCGATTCATGTAATCCCTTGAAATACTAATGTGATTTGAAGTAACTATGCAAATATAACAATGTATTCAATTGTACTACAATTGCAACACACATATGTGTCTCGACCCTGTATAACCGTACGATTCACCAACTGTTGAATCGGCGCCCAGTTTCCCCGAATACCTAGGGTTGACCAATACTTTTATCGGCCGGTTGCCCTTCACGGATCCACCACAGTTATACGTACAGACAGCATACAGCATCTATTAGAACCATCGGTCCCAAATACCTAGATGCCACCCCGGATGTTTACACCTCTAGACAGCTCCGATACTCAGACTTCTAGATTTCCGGATATGTACACATCACGACAGATGTAGACGGACAGACAATCCGACAGACAGTCAGATACCTCAATTTGATCTCACAATCAAATGGCTCAATTAATCACATTCAGCTACAATTCAGAGACATTCAGAGACGTTCAGCTACAATCAGATACGTTCAGAGACGTTCAGCTACAATCAGATACATTCAGAGACATTCAGCTACAATCAACAACAATTTCAGAGATGCTCCGCTACGATATCAGCAACAATTTCAGAGATGCTCCGCTACAATATCAGCAACAATTTCAAAGATGTTCAGCTGCAATCAGCAACGATTTCAACTACAATAAAGAGACCAAACTAATAATAGTTTTATTTTAAAACAATCTACAACTTAGATTACACTATTACATTTAAAGTATAATAGTGACTAGTAATTCCAAATAGTCCACGTTTAAATCTGCATTGTAATAAAGGCATCATTACATGAAATGATAAACTGAATAAAAATTCACAATAAAACGAAATATAAATTTAACACTCACCCCTTTAGCTGGAGATAGAATGACGAGCTATCTTTCCTGTGTTAACATACTTTTGGTCCCGTAATATTTATCAGAATTATTCTGCCTTATATATCCTCAAATAGATGAGCAGAATTCACGGCAAAATTACCGTGCACCCCGTGATTCTTGGTGTTCCTGACTTCAAGTGATACGAAGTCAGGCACATGCAAATCGTTACTCGCCGCTTACCTTGAAAAAGCACTTATTCACCCCAGGTAACGCATGTACGACGAAACAAAAACAAATGGTGAGATTAGTTTGTAATTCAATAAGAAAAAAAAAAATTTCGCCTAATTCTGTGACAATACCTCCCCCCTAAGAATAAAAATGTACACATTTTTAAAACTAACACAGAATAGAAGAAAAATAACTACTGATGATATCTTACAACATTTACACTGGTTATACTACAATCTGGATTTTAATACTAGGCAAATTCATACAAATTTCCCATCATGCCCTACTCAAATAGTCATCGCCTATATTTTCAACTCCCCTTATTGCTTCTACACGGAAACGATAAGGTTGTAGTGTTAGCGCCCAACGCATCAACCGAGCGTTAGCGACCTTGGCCTTGTTTAAATACAGTAGGGGTTGGTGATCAGTCTCGAGAACGAAATCTCTCCCAAATAGATATGCGTGATACTTCCCAATTCCCCATACTACGGCCATACATTCCTTTTCTATGACGGAATAATTTTTCTCCCTGGGTAGCAATTTCCTACTCGAGTAAGCTACGGGTAACTTACTGTCGTCTTGCTCTTGAAGTAAAACTGCCCCCAACCCAGTTTCAGAAGTATCTGTTCTTAGAATAAAAGGTTTGCTGACATCTGGCAATTTTAATATAGGTGCACGAACCAGTTTCTCTTTCACAAAATGCATTATCTTGTGGCGGTCCCCATTCAACTTTGTTTGGTTGCCCCATCTTAGTCGAATCAGACAGCGGGCTGACAATAGCTGCAAAGTTCGGTATTAACTTTCTATAAAAACATGCCAGACCTAGAAATGATTTTACCTGCGTTTTGTTGCTTGGCTTTGGTGCGTTTCTAATTGCTTCAACTTGCTTGGGTTGAGGTTTTAACTGACCCATACCGCTGACCCTATGACCCAAACAATCTAAATCTGTATAACCAATACTGCATTTAGTGGGTCTCACTGTGAGGTTCGCTCTGCGAAGTCTATTGAAGAGCTCGCTCAGGACGGACACGTGCTCACTCCAAGTATTCGTGTACACGAATATGTCGTCTACAAAGCTATCAACGTTTGCTAAACCTTTCAGCAACTTTCGCATCAAACGACAACAGGTGGCGCTGGCTCCAACTAACCCGAATGGCATCACTTTGAATTGATACAATCCTTTCTGGGTCTCAAATGCTGTCAAAGTTCGGGACTCTGGGAAAATGGGAACCTGCCAATATCCCTTGGACAGATCCAATTTGGAAATCCATCGGTTTCCCGACAACTTTGCAAATAGACCGTCCATATCTGGCATTGGTTCTGCATCGAACACAGTCATTTTATTTAACTGCCGAAAATCGATACAGAATCGTTTCGTCCCGTCCTTTTTCCTGACTAGCATTACTGGAGAAGAATATGTCGAGTTGGAGGGTTCAATCACCCCCAGATCCAACATTTTACCCACCTCTTCGTCCACAGCTTCACGTGCGTTGTATAGCACCAGATAGCCCTTGATTCGAATAGGGTCAGACGTATTCAGTTTAATTTTGAGGTCCAACAAAGTTCTACAACCTGGTCTGTCTGTGAATACATTAGAGTGTTTAGCCAAGAGCGCATTAATCTGTTGACGCTGATCTTTCGTCAACTCCGCACTCACATCGAACTTATCTATCCCTTCCCCCTCAAATCCCAAGGGACATTCAAGGGAACTCTCGATATTCGAATCTGCTTCATCATCGTCTACGACTGCCGTACAAACGACATTTAAGACCCCCTTTTCAACATTGTCGTTCTGTCTCTTGATATACAACTTGAGCATGTTAGCATGGAATGTCTTTAAATTACCGTCCATGTCAATTTTATAGTCCATGTCACCTTTTACCTCTTTAACTTCATAGGGACCTTTCCACTGGACTAGTAACTTATTTGAGCTCGTTGGAAGAAGCAATAGCACCTGATCTCCTACAAGAAATTTACTATTTCGCTCTCTGCGGTTATAATACTTGGCATATCTGCGCCCCGATTTAATTAATCCGTCACGTGCCATCTGGCATGTACTCTCAAGTTTATTTCGCAGATCTATTACGTACTGGTAAGTTGTTTTTATTTCCTCGTTCGCGACATCACCAGTCCATAGGTCGCGTAGCATCCGTATCGGGCCTCGAACTGATCTTCCGTACAACAGTTCGAAGGGTGAAAACCATACACTTTCCTGCGGTACTTCACGGTACGCGAACAGAACAGCGTTTAAATAACGGTCCCAGTCTTGCGGACGTTCCGCACACATCTTTCGTAGCATGCTTTTCAGGGTACCATTAAACTTCTCTACCAGTCCATTGCACATCGGATGGTATGTGGTAGTGTTTACCTGCTTGATGGATAACAGACTACTTATTTCACCCATGAGGTCAGAGGTGAATTGGGCACCACAATCAGTGAGGTTTTCTTCTGGCACCCCTACCCTACTGAAGATATCAACTAATGCTTCAGCTACCCTTTCCGTTTCAATAGTTGGTAACGCTACTGCTTCGGGGTATCTGGTCGCGTAATCAACCAGAGTAAGTATATACCGATTCTTTCTTTCGGTAACTGGGTGTATTGGTCCTACAATATCTACTGCCACTCTTTTAAACGGTGTATCTATTAATGGCATCTGTTCTAAGGGCACCCTTGTGACCCTTCCCTTACATACGGTTTTCTGACATACGTCGCACGACCTACAGAACCGTGTGACATCGCCATTACCACCAGGCCAGTAGAATTCAGCGACTACCCTGCTAGTGGTCTTAGCCTTACCTAGGTGTCCTGCCATGCTTGACTCATGCGCCACCCTAAGTACTTGAGATCTATATCTCTGAGATACGACCACTTGCTAATACTTCTTACCCTCCCGAGCACTAAACTCCCTATGAATTAATCCGTTCTTGCGTACGAATCTCGAGCTACCCCCACCCTTGCAGTGTTTAATCGCGCCGGACGATATTTTCTCAACAATTGTCTTGATGGATTCATCACGTTCTTGCTCTTGTTTGAAATCATCACGCGAAATTCCTAAGATCGATTCAGGGACTATTAATTTATGAAACGCGGTTTTCTCTCGCCGTGTTTGCGCGTGCGTTTCGATTGCCTGGGCCAAAGGTATTTTAAAATCGGCCAAGGCTGGAAGACGGGAACCTTCAACATTACCGATCGTCAGATCATAAATAGGGTTTTCCATGCAAAGGGCATCAACAGTTCCCGTTAGGAAAGGTGTTTTTACCGTGATCCTTGCTACGGGAACGCGACCGATCGTCTGATCAAGTAACATACATGAAGACTCCCGCCCGAGCATTTGGTTATCCTGCACGAGACTACGTTTGATCACTACGCCAGTGCAACTAGTGTCACGTAATACTATGACTTCTCGACCGTTGACAAACCCTCTCGCGGTTGGTACACGCGCTTCGGGAAATAGACACATGCCAAGCGAATGAATACAAGGTTCTACCTGTACGACATTATCAGATATACCTTTACTTTGTATAGCCACTGCTACCTTATGTACATGTCCGTTTCTTTTAGGACAGTCTCTTTGAACATGAGCCCATGCATTACATAAGTAACATTGCAGACGCTGAATACCTGGATTCCTAACTGACCTATTTGCCTCAGCTGACTTCACCAGTTCCCTAGGCATCGGTCTCGCAGACTGATTTCCAGACTTAAAATCTTTTGAAACCACGTTCTGGGTTTCCCCAATGAGCTTTGGCAAAGAAATCGGCTTGCATAGCCATATCGTTTACGTTTGTGAAGACTTTCTCTTTCAGAAATTGATCTAATTCTCGCCCAACTGTATTAAATAATTGATCTCTGAGCAAGTAATCAGTCAACCCTTCAAACGTTTTCACCGCTTTGCCGCATTCAATCCACCGCTCAAAATAGTTCGCAATTCTAACGGTGAACTGACCAAAGGTTTCTTCCTTATTGGGCTTGCTATACCTGAACTTTTTACAAAAACCCTGTTCAGTGAGCTCGTACCTTTTAAGAAGTGCTTCCTTTAGGACGTCGTACTTAAACACATCGTCTCTCGGAAGTCGCGAGTATACATCCAGTGCTTTACCTTTTGATAGAGCACTAAGATGATGTGCCCAGTCATTTTGACTCCACTTCTGATTTTCGGCATACCGCTCAAACCGATAAAGATAACTATCCATGTTATCTTTTTCATCGTCAAAGGGAGGTAATTTGGCCCCTTAATTTGTTAGTGGCAGAATCGTGTTCTCTTACAGATGTTGCTAATTCTACCTTACGCTCATGATCCCGTTGCTTTGGTTTTTCTTCTAACCCTATTCGCATTTCCTCAGCTTCCATTTCCTATCCTATCCTGTCTTTTTCGGCCTTCTTCTCTCATTCTATCTTCCCTTTTTCTATGGCCCATTTCCTTTCATCGGATTCCCTTTCTAATTCCCTTGCCCTTACCCTTTCTTTCCTTTCCCGGGCTTGTTCTTCCTGAATAACTTTCCTTAGACTTTCACCTTCATACCCAAATTCTTTGCGTAAGGCAACCAAGTCCTTAAGGGATGACATGACAATTGTAATATGAATATAGATATATATAACACAGGCTGACCTTATCTTCCTGATGTAGGTAACCCAACCAATGCTTTAAATACGTTTATACTGGACACACGGACCTAGATAAACTAAACAAAACTAAACCCCTTCTTGAGTAGTATCTTGTCAAGAAGGTCACGCTCAAATATAAACATCAAATGTATACTTTCACAAAAATGATTGACAGTTCACTTAATCCAGCGATTCCACTTCTGACACCATTGTAACAGAATTGTTACCGAGTGGATGGTGGATTAAATGAACAACACAAACACTGTGTGAAAGATAATGTAAATTTATTAAATAAATTATTAATGAAAAATAATGTTGTATCAACACAATAACTCATGCGTTCAACCCACAATTACACTCACAACCATTCACAATACATGAATAAATTAAATATTAATACAAAATAAAACACAGATACAAAGGAATCTCTTGGACTATACACATATCCAAGAAACCTTTACAAAAGTTATATTAACACAAGTATAAATGGCGATAAATAAATACAAACATCAAACTATACTATCGCACGTATGGATTGCGACAACTAGCACGAACATATACATTTATTGAGATTCACGTAATCCCTTGAAATACTACTGTGATTTGAAGCAACTATGCAAATATAACAATGTATTCAATTGTACTACAATTGCAACACACACATGTGTCTCGACCCTGTATAACCGTACGATTCACCAACTGTTGAATCGCCGCCCAGTTTCCCCGAATACCTAGGGTTGACCAATACTTTTATCGGCCGTTTGCCCTTCACGGATCCACCACAGTTATACGTACAGACAGCATACAGCATCTATTAGAACCATCGGTCCCAAATACCTAGATGCCACCCCGGATGTTTACACCTCTAGACAGCTCCGACACTCAGACTTCTAGATTTCCGGATATGTACACATCACGACAGATGTAGACGGACAGACAATCCGACAGACAGACAGTCAGATACCTCAATTTGATCTCACAATCAAATGGCTCAATTAATCACATTCAGCTACAATTCAGAGACATTCAGAGACGTTCAGCTACAATCAGATACGTTCAGAGACGTTCAGCTACAATCAGATACGTTCAGAGACGTTCAGCTACAATCAACAACAATTTCAGAGATGCTCCGCTACAATATCAGCAACAATTTCAAAGATGTTCAGCTACAATCCGCAACAATTTCAACTACAATAAAGAGACCAAACTAATAATAGTTTTTTCTAAAACAATCTACAACTTAGATT
Source organism: Unio delphinus (assembly GCA_029339505.1). Classification (NCBI taxonomy): domain Eukaryota; kingdom Metazoa; phylum Mollusca; class Bivalvia; order Unionida; family Unionidae; genus Unio; species Unio delphinus. The sequence continues at coordinate 7,408,483 of JAQISU010000274.1, forward strand.
ACACTATTACATTTAAAGTCTAATAGTGACTAGTATTTCCCAATAGTCCACGTTTAAATTTGCATTGTAATAAAGGCATCATTACATGAAATGATAAACTGAATAAAAATTCACAATAAAACGAAATATAAATTTAACACTCACCCCTTTGGCTGGAGATAGAATGACGAGCTATCTTTCCTGTGATAAGATACTTTTGATCCCGTAATATTTATCAGAAATATTCTGCCTTATATATCCTCAAATAGGTGAGCAGAATTCACGGCAAAATTACCGTGCACCCCATGATTCTTGGTGTTCCTGACTTCAAGTGATACGAAGTCAGGCACATGCAAATCGTTACATGCCGCTTACCTTGAAAAAGGACTTATTCACCCCAGATAACGCATGTACGACGAAACAAAAAAAATGGTGAGATTAGTTTGTAATTCAAGAAGAAAAAAAAATTTCGCCTCATTCTGTGACAGGTTTTCTCAGGCTTGATAAATATCTACCCCAAATATCAATCATTATACTCCGAGATCTCTCATAAAAGCGATTACTCGTATATTCGTGTACGGTTTCATGGGGAGGTTTTACCGATGACGAAATAGATTTGAGTACAGTCAATACTTCTATGCCGTATTTTGGTGGGTCATTCATTTCCTGTCTTGGTAGCGTTGAATACCAGATAGGAGTTTTTAAGCGGTTTATATAACGCATAAATTCTTTAGGGGGTGCTAAACCATATGAATCAAAATAAGCAATTGCACGCGGATCAATCGCGTATGCAACCCAGTGGGTTCCAGGTCCACTGCTGTTATCGAGATTAATGATACCTGTTTCATCGTTGTTTGGTTGTTGTGGTAATTAATCTCATAAAAACACCTCTAAAGTTTTGTATTGCTAGTTTATTAACATCATCGAGTAAATCAATATTTGACACATATATATATATACCAAGGGGGCTATAAAACGACGTTTGATCACCAAACTCTACTGCCTAATAACTACCTATCTACGTCGCCTAAACATTGGCCGATTATCGGACTGAAAGAAGTTTTACAACTTGCCTTACATTTCAATTTAAATAAAATGAGTGATTACCAGACTGAAATTTACAATATCTTGCAAATATAAAATTGGATGCTTCAAATGCAGAACTGTTCAGACCTAGAGGATCTTATGTCAGTAGGACTTGAGATATAATGCATTCTATATGAAATGTATGTAAAGATGCTGACCGATTCCATGAGATTTGATCTAGTTTATTTATGAAACCAGAATCAATAGATTACTATTAGTCAGACGAAAACACGCACATGCTCTTAATACTGTAATGCGATGAGTTCAGAAAAATATCCATAAATAATTCTCCTATTTACATTTTTATTTATAATCTACACAAGATACTTCCCTTTATCCTTGTGTTCCATTACACAGTTACACAAGGAAATTCATACTTTCTTGCACAACATAACTAACAAATTAATCCTTTTACACAAAAGCCTCCTCGTAAATCTGTGATTCTCGTTAGAAACCACTTTCCCAGCCAATAATTAAGTCTGCTTAAAAGCCCAAGTTTGACACATGAAAAAAGATAAACTCTCTCTCTCTCTCTCTCTCTCTCTCTCTCTCTCTCTCTCTCTCTCTCTCTCTCTCTCTCTCTCTCTCTCTCTCTCTCTCTCTCTCAGCCATACAGTCCCGTTATGATAGACAAACAAACGCACAGCTGACCCTTTCATGAATGTACAACGGTCCCGGATCACCTAATTTCATTGCAATACTATTTGTTTTGTGGGGAAAAATAAAGAAACTATTAAGCCACCAAACATAGTCGAAGCCTATCTGAATGCATATATCATTTTTTAGTTGTAATATTTACATTTAGTTTTATCTGTCATAATTGTTCGCGTCATTTCACTAGCTGTTAGTTATTTGAACTTTGGTGGGGGAAGGGATATACGAGAACCAAATCCGGGTTTCGTTTTGCTGTTATGAAAACGCTTATGTTAGATGATCGTGATTCATCAAGCCTTCTTTTGATTACGAAAATTAGACGACCAAGATGGTGGTTTTCCGGACCGATCCGTAGGGGATAACTTGCAAAATAGTCACCTACTGTGCTATGTTTTGAGCAGATTATGTTATCGTCGTTCATCTTGTTATTCCGACCATGTCAGACACGTAAATGTCATCAAATCATTTCATAAATAAATCACTGACTTCATCCATATAAAATATGTAGCAAATAGGACCGAACCTAAAAGTCCACCGACCCCATAAACAAACCATTACATGGAAATATTTGATTTTGCCTTATAGAAATATAGTCAATACGTAGTCTAGTACACTGACATAATATGTAGTATAGTACACTGCCATGCCAATTTTTTCCTCGGTATAATCACAGCAATATCGCATTCACATTATTATTTTTATATTATTGATGTACGACGTGTCTCCCTTTTGTAACGTTTGTATATTTTGCCACAAAATTTTTGTATTTGAAAGCTTCATATATTATGTGAAATAAACAAGTTCAAAAAGTGCAAGCACAGGAGAAAAGGTACTGCATATGACATTATATATATATATATATATATATATATATATATATATATATATATATATATATATATATATATATATATATATATATATATATATATAAGTTTTCAATCATAATTAGATATATATCATAATCATAATTTTTGTAAACATTTCAAAATGGACTGGACATGAAATACTTTCCTTAAATGGTATATTGTACATGTAAAACTAAAGTGGAAGGATATAGTGTTTTAATATAACTATATTTCCTTGTTCTTTCTTCTGGAAACATGAAACATTAGTAAGGAGTATAATGGAGAATTTCATTGGTTTATAATGATAATTGAAAGTAACAGCATCTTTAATTATGGTGATAAAGCACATCGTTAGCACGTTTTGATAGAGATTTCTTTTTGTTTATTTTAATTAGGCAATGTTTTAACATCATATAATTAATAAGCACTTCAACAATAAAGACTGAACCAAAACAAATAGTCTTATTTATGAGTAAAAGTAAACAATGCAAATTGATGTCACAATATTTTAACATATCTTCAGGGTTATGTACCTGATTGAGTTAGTTGTCAGGTGTATGAATACCTAAATTTCATAGAATCTTTTTGTAATGATTAAGAGTATTCTCAGTGCAACTGTTTTGCAGTAATAAGCAAAAATATTTTAATTTTTAGTTTTGTAATTTATTACATTGAATGGTGAAAGCTGTATATTTCAAACGATTTTGAGTGTTGGATACCATTTTGTCTGTTTTTATGCCTATTTACTTTTTTATTTATTCAGTTTGTTGGAATAGTAATGGCTTAATTACGTATTTATTATGTGGAAAATTTTGGCTTGAACCAAAATCTGATACTCTCATGACTAGTACAAACTTCTCACAAAAGAGCCAGGATTTACAAACGTCTCACAATGCCCCAAAAGAGCAAGGATATCACATTGTGGAGAATGCAAGGTGTGTGAGACCTTCAAGGTTTAATTACAACTGCAAATATGTGTCCTGTAAAACCACCAGTGAGTAAGAAAATGCATGTTGATAAACATAGAAATAAATTATTTTTTAAATATATTTTGTAATATATTATTTAAAATATATTAATTTTAACTGCAGTAAAATACAAAACAAATACTAAATAGTATATTTGTACTGTAAAACCATCAATCTTTTTATGTCAGTGTCCAATATGTACACTGCTGAGATAAAACCATATATGCAATACTATATCATCAACATCAAATTTTTTTTATTTTGTTATTCTTTAAAGAATCGTTTTAGTTATAATTGAACATATTAATTACATATTCTCTGGTACATGTATTTGGCATTCAGAATATAGACCTAATAATGTGTTGTAATTTATGTTTTCAGCATGTTATTTACGTTTTCCGATTTCATGGTTTTTATTATTTGTTTTTCTGTAGTGTAGTCATATCAATATATATGTTGTAAAGCGCTTAGAGCTTCAAAACATTAGGCGCAATACAAAGTCCTCATTATTATTATTATCATTAGTAATTAATTTGAACTGTGTGGTTTAAGATCTAGATAATGTTCACATTGTTTGCAAATGTTAAGTTCAGGAATTCCACCAATAGTTGATGGCATCAATTGCATTGTTGGTTGATCCGCCTTGAGTGCCACCATTTTCCTTTACATACGCTTTTTAAAGAATTTAAATGAATTTGGCTATGTTGTTTTCAAAAGCTGTCTCTTAGTACTTATGCTTTGTTAGTCACTGTCAGTGTCACGTAAACAACATGATATTATCCTGTCAGTCCATTTTTAAAAGATTATGTGTTTGCAGGACAGAATGAGCAATAATTCTCAGAAATGATTAATCATCTGCTATTACGTCCTGAATTTGTCATATTTGCATATTTTTATTTGCAGTCTGTGGGGTGCATTTAATGTGCTGGTGTTCAACACCATTGTATTTCTGATGGCAGCTTTTCACCTGAGGGCAGTTTTGTCGGAGCCTTTAATTGTTCCCCTTCCAACAACAAGCTTGGATTTTTCTGATATGCATAGCAACAAGACACCCCAGAATCTGCTAATACTTCTCAATTCAGTTTATATTTTTGTTTAATGGTCTTTACCTATATCAAGATTCCATGTTGTGAAAAGAGAGATCCAGGTTGATTGAAATCTAAACAAAGAATTTTTTTAACAATCTGTGTTGCCCTTTGTCAGAATTCCGATAACCTTGCATTGCATTGGCTTGCACTAAAAGATCAGTACATCTCTTCATTGATAACGCACACCTGCATACCTTGTCAACCTGCTCATAACATGGGGTAAGGCATAAAGCCAATTTTATTTCCTTGAAAATAACAACAAAATTAACTTGCACTCTTCAAAGGTGAAGAAAACACCAATATAAACTGGTAGATGAAAGTTTTATATAATGTTCCTTTTATCAGTAAAAATGGTGGTAAGTGCTCAGGTATTTGAACAAACATCACTCGCAACTTTTTATACGTGGGGCCCTGAGTGCAATCTCACCTCTGTCTGCATGGGTTCCAGTCTCAGATTTGGCATGTATGGGAAAACAGCTTGCCGATAGCTTCTTGTGGATTGTTGGTTCTAACCTTGGGTTTTCCTGGTTTCTTCCTCCACCATTATTATTGGCCAGCATGTATAGCCTAATGTGTGCTGCACAATTGGCGTTAAAACCTACAACAACAACAACAACTTTTTATAAGAAGTTGTATATTGTGTTTAAGTGTCCTTTTCAAAGAAAATGATGTGAGTACATTGTAAATAGTAATTTTTAATCCAGTAAATTTAAGTAATGACTACTGTTGCAGCACTTTAAGAAATAAATACCAATTAAGTATGTCTTGTCATATGAATATTGTAGTTTAGCTATATCCATGAACATGGTTTGAGCATAACCATAAATATAATGTGTCCTCTTATATTCAAACATGAAATGTCAATCAACCGTCACAGCTATGCCTGCAAACAGTTCTGAGACATTAATTAAGTGCTGATGGTGTTTGTTGTATTGTTACAATCAGCCAAAATTAGTTCTGATTTGTATTATTGGGTTAATTGCATTCTTTTGAATACATTAAAATAAAGAAAGTTGATTTTTTTTTAAGTTACAAATCATGAAGATTCTCGCCATGTAAAACGTGTAGTCGCAAGTGAAAAACTTTGTTGCACAGACACGTCATTATAGGCAAATGAGTTCCAAAGTTTGCACGGAACTTAAATTTTATAAATTAATACTCAGAAGTGTGCTTAAAGGTGAACAGAAATTTCACTAAGATTTGCAATGAAATTTCTCTAAGACTTGCAGTGAAATTTCACTATGACTTGCAATGAAATTTCACTATGACTTGCAATGAAATTTAGCTATGACTTGCATATGACTTGCAATGAAATTTCACTATGACTTGCAATGAACAAGTTTATGTTGAAATAATTTGAATAAACAAAGTCATAACCGATAAGAAGGTTATTCACCAGCAGTGGGAAAATGGAGCAAATGCAAAGATTATTATGTATGTACCAAGATGTAAATGACGTTTTTGAATCCATTTGCAATGTGCATGACAACAATACCCTCTCGCATATCACACTTACACCAAGAAAGAAAAAATAGTAACGTATATTCAGCTGAAATAAATTTGTTACTATAACAAAAATAACCTTTTAATGATTAAAGTTTCATTTAGACGAAGATATTTAATATTTTGAAGTATGTAGCTTTCCTACTACGCATATTAAACATACATGTACTTCTCATAATAAATTTAGCCCCCCTCTAGAACGGCCACCAGTCTTATAAGGCCACTTTCCCGGTGCAGCAGGGGTGGTCGTATAAGAGGGGGTTTACTGTATATTTGAAAATTGATAACAGCTGGACAAAAGATGATCCTGATGTTTATCAGATGGAAATGAGTAGATGTCCTTGTTTGCTTTTTTGTGCCAGAAATTTGGTTCGAGTTATAGACTTCTGCCATCAGTTATATTAGAGGGAAATTGTTTCTTTTCAATCGACATGTTATCTTCCACGTCACCAGTTTCAATTCTTTGTTATCGATGAAGTGTACCATTCAGTATGGTTTATATCTAACCAGTTCCAAATGTTGCACTCCAGATGTTCCCATAAAACATTTAGCATATCAGGATGCCATCTGTGAGTTCATAAACATGTCCATTGATTTGGAGGTAGCTCTTTTTATTGAACACATAGCTGTGGAGTGTTTACACTAACTTCTGAAGTTTAAGCAGGAATTGATATATTGGTTTTTGTACATTTCTTGTTTCACATGCTTCATTACATGCCTGCATCCCTTATCTCCTTTGTATTTTAGTATATGGTGATTTGATGTCCAAAGAAACAAGCATATATTCTAGAAGTAATATGTTTGTTTTTTTTGCATTTGCTGAGATAATGTGTCATGTCCAGAAGATAGGATGGCAATTTGCAGACATTCGGTCTCATGAAATGATCCAGTGTGGTCTCATTATGGTCTCATGAAATGATCAGTTGTGATCTCATTAGATGATCCAATGTGGTCTCACGAAATATTCCAATGTGATCTCATTATATGATCCATTGTGGTCTTGTAAAGTGATCCAATGTAGCTTCATGAAATGATACAATGCAATCTCCTGAAATGATCCAATGTTGTCTTGTGAAATTATCCAATATGGTCTCATGAAATGATCCAATTTGGTCTCATAAAATGATCCAATGCAATCTCATGAAATGATCCAATGTGGTCTTGTGAAATGATCCAATGTGGTCTCATGAAATGGTCCAATATGGTCTTGTGAAATGATCCAATGTGGTCTCATGAAATGAATCAGTGTGATCTTATTAGATGATCCAAAGTGGTCTTATTAAATGATCCAATGTGGTCTTGTGAAATGATCCAATGTGGTCTCATGAAATGAACCAGTGTGATCTTATTAGATGATCCAAAGTGGTCTCATTAAATAATCCAGTGTGGTGTCATGAAATGATTCAAATATTCTCACATCCTTACTCTAAAATACCCATTACCAGAAATCATTCGTATGACCGGGTTATAAATAAACATGAATAGCAAGGGAAACTATAATGTAAGTGTAGCTGACTTTTGCGTAAATAGAACAAAAAACCTCAATACATCGTAATACTTGAATATTTTTTTATTTTCATTTTACAGAGTGATGTCTCGACCATGTGCACGAAATGTGAAACCCACAGGCCACCACGTGCCCGTCATTGTTGAATATGTCGTAGATATATTCGGCGAATGGATCATCATTGTCCATGGTATAGTCAAGATTTTAGATGTTCATTACAAATACCTCGATGGTATTCAACATACAGAATGTTGATACCATAAAGTAATAAATACACATCAATAGTATTGCCACTACTGATAATTCAGAGCTGCAGAACAAATAACCTCATGATATTGTTTGCCCCACCACAGCTGTGGCATTGGCAAATAGCATTACCCTTGTTCATTTGTCTGTCTGTCCATCCACCAATAACACTGTGGTTAAGTTGATTCATCCATCTTCTACGAACACATCTCTTTTTTTTTAAATATCTCATTTATCACTATTGTTATGATTTTTTAAAGTTTGTATTTCAGTAAAAAAAATTTAATGCAGTCGCTCCAAAATCACTTTACTATGGAATGATTTAACTGGACATTGTCACTTTTTATATGTATGACCTGCATTCAGTTGTTAAGAGCATTGACCCATATATACCTACCCATGATGCACATTCAATGTAGGGAGCAGCAGAGAGGGTGAACAGACCAAGTTTTCAAGCAAAATTAAGGCTTCTACGGAGACGGAAACTATTTCAGACAACCCGAAACTATTTCAGAGAGTGTGAACAGATCAACTTTTACAGGCGTCGATTTAGCAAACTGAGGCTTCCTCGAAATTGCTTAATAGGCGTCAATTTAGCAAACTCAGGCTTCCTTGAAAATACTTAATTAAACTTTTCAGTAAAAAAATAAAATTAAAAACGACGACGCCATTTTTATTGTCACCATCTCCCAGCTGCATAGATTTTTCACGATGGAGTGAGAGCGTGGACTGCGTCTGATTTGGTCTGAGGCTTCCCAAGGGTAAAAACAAAGAAGCCATTGTCGTTGGCGTTCACCCTCTCTGCTGCTATGGGTTAACAATTTTTTTACGATGAAAATCATTTATGATTGAAAGTCCTAGGACGAAAATCCTTTCAGGATTTCACAAACAAACTAATTTGTAAAACTTCACCTCGCAGATCAATCAAATTATTAGATTGGTCAGTGAGTTTGAAATTAATTCTCGTTAAAGAATTATTATGACATCGCATAAAAACTGGATTAGTCGGGTCTTCAATAATTAGAAATCCTGGAGGAGCCGTTGGTGCAAATGAATATAGAATATATCCCTGCTGAGCTTGATTTGATTGCTCGAGATTTATTTGATAGCTTCCTTCGATGACATCACATACTAAATTTAGTGCTATCACATTTGAGATATTTACAGTATTCGGACCTATGTGTTTACCGCCGCCTTCTGGATCATTATAATGTTTAAGGGTTTTTATTTCCGGTGATGTTGTTTTTTTCCCTTCATCGTAAATTTTCTTAAACCCAATATCGATGGCATCACTGGTATGTTATATCCGGGTAGTTTAAAATCACCAATTTCTTCAAGGCGGATATTAAAATGCTCTGCAAAATTGAGTCTCATTTTTGGGCTGGAAAAATGTAATATTCCTTGAATAATTTTATATTTACTATATCCATATCATCGATGATTTTATTACACGTCTCTAAGACGTTGATAAATTCATCTCTGGTGAGAGAACCAGATTTAAGAGAGATTAAAAATAGTGAAAAATCATTATTCATCTTTCCAAAATTTGTAATTATATATATTTTTGTATCTTCATGGTATCAAATCATTGCATAACGATTAATTGAATCTTTGTCAGTTAAAATTATACGCATTACTCCCTCCGCCTTTTCCAATTCATCGTAGTTTTCATAACTTTTTATTGGATTATCGGGTTTTATTTTGTCTGTGACATAATCAGATTTTTTTAGTTCTGGTATATTAACGGTTTCCTTCTATCGAGGTGGTAGTTCAGGCCATCCTAGTATGGTTCTAATAGAACTTTGATAAATATCAACGACATATCCGGGTGATTTGATCTCGATCGCAGATGATAACGTCGGTTCATGAACCGTTATAGCGATTTTTGATTCTTTTCCAGTGATTGATTTTATTCTTCGTTGTAATTCGTTATTGATTTGTTCGATTTGATATGACCCCGTTGGTAACGAGACAATGTTCCAGTCTGGAGTTCCGTCTTCACGATTTTTCCACGAGAACACCAAGGAATTATTTGGTTGTTGACCACCAAATGCTACCGATCTGATATTGGGCCAGCTATGATACACTCGTAGTTTTGCTAGCGCTATCTCTTTCACGAGAACGGGGATCGGGAAATTCACACTGAATTCAGGACGCGTTGAGGTTATTGATATCATGCTTGTTTTCACCTGTGTTGTATTTTCTACTATTTGTTGAAGCAGTTCTTGCGACATTATTATTATTATCCCGCTCTAATTTCAGCATTGTCGATTTATACAATTGAGCCATCGCTGAGAATTCGCTATCTGATATTGTTGTGTCATCGAGTGATGATGATATCAACGAGAACAATTGCGAGTATGCGGTTGATGCAACGTGAAATTTAATTACGTAATCGTTTAGTTTACTCTGGCTACACGATGATAGTTTTTTTGTGATCCCGGTTAATATACCCGCGATTGTAGCCACCGCAGAAATAGCTATTGGAACTACGACCGGAGCAATCATTGTAACCGAAGATAGTATTATTCCAGCAGCAGTGATTACTCCCGACACCGAATACACGGTGATATCAACTGCCGTTATTCTTCGTTGGTATTTTTTAATTTTTATTTGATACTCCTCACAGTGTGAGCTGAGTTTAGTTTGAAATTCTCTGACTTGATCATAGCGATACTGATACACTGAAGGGATTGTCATCTTATTTTAGCAGCGTTAGCGTTTTCAATTAATTTCAAATTGCTAGCGTTTTCCGTTTAATTGTTTACTTAAATCCACTTCGAATTCTACGTACCACATTACTGAAATCCTGGCTAGATTTCTATATGTGGTCGTTATCGTGAACTGTTCAGATACATCCTTGTCGATGATCGTTGATATTGTATTATTGACTTCATTACACCCAATTTGATCAAATATCATATTTGAACGTTCTTGATTATTTAATCGCGCAGTATTATGTAGCGCAACAAATATGTGACGTGGAGCTGAAATACCCTGTTTTAATGCTAGATGCCATGTAAGTGTACCATCAATATTAGAATCCATGGTATCTGTGACGTTGTCCTCCCCCCGATCCATAAATGATAGTAACCGCGGTTCTGTTGACAACGACGGTGCCAACACTGGCATCCACAGTGATAGTTTTGATAAAACGACCTTACCAGCGGAAACGCCAGCATCGCGCCAGATTGCATTATCATCAGTACCCTTTCTCACTAATGCTACCGTATGCTTTGCTCCATAGATAACTTTTCTGACGTTTCTACAAAATCCAAATATGTGATGCAACGGAATCGCGGCTGAAAAATGTCGACGCTGTCCCTGTAACGTTACTACTCGTGTTGCAAATCCTAGATTGTAACCAGGAATATTATTGATGACATCAAATTCAGCAGCTGGTCTTACATATCCGGCTGGTGCTGGATCAACTGCTGTAGCTCGTGTTGCTTTTACTCTAGAATATTGGACGTGTTCAGCGTTATCAGTAATATCCTTCGTGAACATCATAGACGGACCCGCTGATCTAGTAGAGTCATCAGTATATCTCGCTAACCCGATTATTCCCGTAGCAATATCAACCTTGCGTTCAATAGATTCGATTTCTCTTCCATCAATGAGATATCTAGCACTTTCAAATAACGCCATGATGCCATTGTTAACAAAACCAACTCGGATAGTTGGGTCATTTGCATATGGTGTATTAGCTGGAACATTTGTTACGAGTTCACCTTCGACTTCAATAAAGGCTTCACAAGGCAAAAAGTATTTACTGGTATCATGAACTTGAAGTTCAATTCGTGCTCTAAGATCAGATTGTACTGCGTGATAGGCAAACAATTGATAATCGCGTACAGAATCATCTTTGAGCACTGGGGCGTCCATGTCAAATGCACTATCAGGATTATGTTTGAACATTTTTTATTATATATCCGCTGGTCTATATTGGAGGTGAAATCGTGAAAATTCTTCAAATTTCAACAATGATTTCCAATTTTAAAAAATCCGAAGGATTTCAATCAAAGATTTTCATCGACGTCTTTGACGTTTGTTTAAGCCACTTCCCGCTATCATATTTGCTGTTATATTATCCTGGGCGTTAGTGTATGACGGAGTCATTAACGATGATGAAATCATTGACTGTAGTTTTTCATCAACTGCGTTATTTATTATTTTACTAACACTTGCAGGCATAACCGCAGTACATGGTAAATACTAAATTTTCCGCGTCGAACTAATGACGTTATTTTATCCTTCGCGGCTGAAAACGCCTTCCCGGCAAGATCACCAACAGCGCTAGTACCCTTATCCCTGATAACATCAATGGCTTTCATTGATAGTTGTTTTGCTAGCGGCGCTACGTTTGGAGCCATTCTTGAAAATAATCCCATTATAGTATTACCGAGACCATCTCCATAGTATGCTCGGTATTGTGGCAATCGTGAGTTTACCACGTAGACGTTAGTTGGTTTATCATGGTTGTAGTGTATGATCATTCTCTATTCAATTGCTATTAATCTAATCGTGAAACTCTTCGAGTTTAATCGCTATGATAACCGTGATGAAAATCTATAGGATTTTCCAATAACTCTTCAATAAAATCTCGATATGTGCTGATATCCATGATACCACCTTGAAATAACCTCCTACAGATATCGGCAGCTTCATTGACTATTTCTGGTGGGTTATTTCCAGCCCGTTTACTCCCTACAAGTATTTCTAATCGTGCTATATCACCGCGAATATTGACAGGGCATGAAATTGCAGGCAATTTCGCTGATATCCCACTCACAAACGTCTCAACGGGGGTAAAATCCTCTTCAGTGATATCAGTTGCATCTTGTGTATCTATGTTTGGATTGGGTTTTGATTTTTTAGGTGAGAAGGATATTTTCTTTGAAGATTGTTTCCGCCGCTGCAGTTTTTGTGGTTTTGTTGTTGTCGCAGTTCTTCATATTGATTGTATACGCTACCTACTATTTTCATGTATTCAATGTATGATGTATTTATTGGATCAATTTGACTTGTTTCAGTTTTGATTTTGTAAATCACATCAGCGCAGTGATTTATATTTTTAATATATCCATGTTGCCCTGGTTTCAACATTTTTTTTCTGTTTTCATAAGTCGTAACAACAAACGTAGGAATTTGTGGTAGTTTAGTATTATCAATTGCTGCTATCCCCTCCTCTTTAAATCTCCCCCGTAAACCCTCTACTGTTTTTCTTGATTCAGGGAAATCTCTTCGAGATTCATCACTAACAAATAATACCACTTTTTCGTTGTATTTCCATCTGAGTTGCCATATCACCTGAAAGTTTATGTATAGCCTGTTTTGTCCAGTTTCGATTGCTATTTTTTCAAGTTCACCAAGAAAAGGTCTCTCTGTTCTAGTACATCAGCAGAGAGGGTAAACAGACCAACTTTTACAAGCTTCAATTTAGCAAACTGAGACTTTCTCGAAATTGCTTAATAAGCTTCAATTTCTCGAAATTGCTTAATAAGCTTCAATTTAGCAAACTGAGGCTTCCCAAGGGTAAAAAAAATGACGCCGACATCTTCGATGTTGTAGTTGGCGTTCACCCCCCGTTGCTGCGTTGAAAATCCTTCGGATCTCACTAACAAATTTTTCACGATGAAAGTCCTTAGGATTTCACAAACAGACTAATTTGCAAAACTTCACCTTGCAGATCAATCAAATTATTAGATTGGTCAGTCAGTTTGAAATTAATTCTCGTTAAAGAATTATTATGACATCGCATAAAGACTGGATTAACTGGGTTTTCAATAATTAAAAATCCTGGTGGAGCCGTTGGTGCAAATCAATATAGAATATATCCCTGCTGAGCTTGATTTGATTGCTCGAGATTTATTTGATAGCTTCCTTCGATAACGTCACATACTAAATGTAGCGCTATCACCCAGGATATCTTCACATTTTGAGGAGCGATATGTCTACCACCACCATCTGGGTTATTATCGTGTTTGAGGATTGTTATTTGTTCTCGTGATATTTTTTTCCATTCATCGTGAATTTTCTTAAACCCGATATCGATGGCATAACTGAGAAGTTTTTTTAATTCGTCGGGTTTATACCCAGGAATTTTAATTTTTTGGATATCTTCTACGCTGTCTCCGGGTTTTCCCCATATTGGCAATAATTTAAAACCGCCTTCTTGAATAATTTGCGCATGAAATATTTCCATATCGTTGATGATTTTGTTACCTGTTTGTACTACACTAATAAATTCATCTTGGGTGAGAGAGCCAGATTTAAGGGATATTAACAATAATGAAAAATCATTATTCATTGCGCTGAAATTTTCTTCGATTAAACCAGGGTAAATAGAAAATTCACCATCACCGTGGGATTCCATAAACTTAGGGGAATAATCTTGATAACTTTTCACTTCATTGATGGGTTTTATCCTGTCGGTGATATAATCGCCCTTTACGGGTTCATCTGGTATAACGGTTTCTTTCTGTCTAGGTGGTAATTCAGGCCATCCTAACACTGATCTTATAGAACTCTGATAAATATCCACAGCATACGCAGGGGAATTAATCTCGATCGTAGATGATAACGTCGGCTCGTGAACCGTTATAGCGATTTTTGATTCTTTTCCAGTGATTGATTTTATTCTTCGTTGTAATTCGTTATTGATTTGTTCGATTTGATATGACCCAGTTGGTAACGAAACAACGTTCCAGTCTGGGGTTCCGTCTTCACGATTTTTCCACGCGAACACCAAGGAATTATTTGGTTGTTGACCACCAAATGCTACCGATCTGATATTGGGCCAGCTATGATACACTCGTAGTTTTGCTAGCGCTATCTCTTTCACGGGAACGGGAATCGGGAAATTCACACTGAATTCAGGACGCGTTGAGGTTATTGATATCATGCTTGTTTTCACCGGTGTTGTATTTTCTGCTATTCGCTGAAGTAGTTCTTGTGACGATGACGTTGTCATTGTTGTTATTATTATTATTCCGCTCTAATTTCAGCATTGTCGATTTATACAATTGAGCCATTGCTGAGAATTCGCTATCTGATATTGTTGTGTCATCGAGTGATGATGATATCAACGAGGACAATTGCGAGTAAACGGTAGATGCAACGTGAAATTCAACTACATAGTCGTGTAGTTTACTCTGGCTACACGATGATAGTTTTTTTGTGATCCCGGTTAATATACCCGCGATTGTAGCCACCGCGGAAATAGCGATTGGAACTACGACCGGAGCAATCATTGTAACAGAAGATAGTATTATTTCAGCAGCAGTGATTACGCCCGACACCGAATACACGGTGATATCAACCGCGGTTATTCTTCGTTGGTATTTTTTTATTTTTGTTTGATACTCCTCACAGCGTGAGCTGAATTTAGTTTGAAATTCTCTGACCTGATCATAGCGATACTGATACACTGAAGGGATTGTCATCTTATTTTAGCAGCGTTAGTGTTTTCAATTAATTTCAAATTGCTAGCGTTTTCCGTTTAATTATTTACTTAAATCCACTACGAATTCTACGTACCACGTTACTGAAACCCTGGCTAGATTTCTATATGTGGTCGTTATCGTGAACTGTTCAGATACATCCTTGTCGATGATCGTTGATACTGTATTATTGACTCCAGATGAACTACTTGATGATATATTGAATTGAGTCGGTGATACTATTGTTAATCGATAAATACCCTTGACGGCTGCGGTTACGTGTAAAATGTTGTTTGTGGGAGTCCACGCAAATGAATCGTGTTGAATCGTGTATACGAAATTGTTGGTGCTCTTATGAGGAATTTTTATTTTTCCAACAACGCCTATCATCCTCGTTGTATCATCCTTCATTGCGTCGTTGAATGTTTCTAGATCATCGATGGATTTTTTAATATCATTAAGGGTTATTTCAATTTTATCAAATGGAGTTCCAATAAATGTATCAATGATGTTTTTACGAAATATTGAAAACTGTTTCGCGTGTTTTTCATATTCGGATTGAAGAGTTGCTAGTTCCAACATAGAATCTTTTATCGAGGTGAGTTTTGGTGTGGTCACTGGTGGATTTCCAAAAAATTCTAGCAGGGGTTTATCAATTTTGTCAATTATATTACTTTGTATTGTAGTAAAGTGATCAAATGCAACTATATGATCGTCATACTTATGATTGAGCGATTTCAATGAATTCACCGTTTTATCGAATGTTGCTAATTTATCCGTGATCGTTGAGGCAAGTACAACTGGTTTGAGTTTACCCTGATCGGAAAATAACGCGATAGTATCCTCTGCTGCGTCTCGTCGTTTAACTAAAATATCATCGAGGGAGACATTACTAGTTTTCAATTTACCCTGACGATCGCCAAATACAACTATTTCACCAGGATCAACATCTACTAGGTTCAACGTTTCGGCTATTTCATCTTCGATTAGTTTTTTAACCTCTTTGATTTCAACTCCATCAGTATCCGGTTTCTTCAGCGCTGATAAAGGTCGTCCCCAAATATCAATCATTGTTATCATAGAAATCTTTTCTCTGTTTAAAATCTAAAAGATTTTCAATCTAAAAGATTTTCAATCCAACGACTGCTAGTATACTCATTTACTACTACATGGTGTGCTTTTGACTGTAAATTACTTTGCAATTTCATCAAAGATTCTCGTGAAATAGCATTAAGTACGTTTAATACTTCATTGCCACATATGGGTGGGTCAATCATCGTTTGTGTTGGTAACGTGGAATACCAACGGGGTATTTTTAAGCGCGTTGATAAATCAAGGATATAGCGGTTAAATTCCTTCGGAGGCGCTAATCCATATGAGTCAAAATAAATTATCCCCGGTGGATCAATCGCGTATGCAACCCAGTGGGTTCCAGGTCCATCGCTGTTATCTAGATTAATAATACCCGTTTCAACATTATTTGGTCGCGCCTGTAACTGATCTTTCATAAAAACACCTCTGAAGTGTTTAATCGCGAGTTTTTTAGCAGCATCAATTAAATCAAAATTGGACATTGGAAGATTTTTCACTAGTAAACTGGTCCTAGTCTCAGGCCCTTTCCGCTGTACAATGAATACGGGGTTCCTGTTAGTCTTAGACCCTTCCCCTTTTTTAATACCCCTTTCCCGTTGCTTTCTTTAGTGCCATTCCTGACGCGGTACCAATAGCCCCTAACGCTGCCGCTTTAGCTACCGCTGGGGCCGCTGCGGCAATCAATCCTGGAATCACCCCTAACAGCGGGAATATACCCCCAGTCGTTTCCATGTTTTTAATCGCGCTCGCAGAAAGAGTAACCTGAACTCCTTTTTTTCTTTAAGCGCGCTATTAAAATGATTAGTCTTCGTCAACGACAGTTTATTCGCTCCGCCATTCATTTGATTAGGTTTCAGCGTTATTGTGGTTCCACATTGCTTAGCTGATTTGGATTGTAACTTTTTTAGCTGACCAGGTGTCAACGTGACATTGATATTACTATACGACATTATACAAAACAGATTGATTCTAAATCGCAGAGAGAGAGATGGAAAATCAATTACGAAGTAATCAATGAATAATTCGAAGAATTTTCAAGAAGTAATCAATCACAGATTTTCCACTGGTGCATCTACCACTCTCATTCGTCCACCAACACCTTCGAGTATCATTGATTTATCACTGAGAATGACAGCAACCGCTCTATAATTTGCAATACCACCAGGACGGGTTACACGAGCTCGGAAATGTATATCAACGACGAATTGTCTCATCAGGTCAAGATGTTCCATCGAAAAGTAATAAATCGGATACAGACTTTTAAAATCTAACTGTGATATTTGTAGACCAGTATCAACATTTTGATTGCGTCCCATATACGACAACAGGTTATGATAAACTCGTGCAATATGATTGTTTTCATAGTTAAGTTGTATATCCTCTGATGGATCTTGCTGTCCGTTTATTCTCAGCGAGACTTCATTACACCCAATTTGATCAAATATCATATGGGAATGTTCTTGATTATCTAATCGCGCAGTATTCTGTAGCGCAACAAATGTGACGTGGAGCTGAAATACCCTGTTTTGATGCTAGATGCCATGAAATTGTACCATCAATACCATAGAGTATGGTATCTAGAGACGTTGTCAACCAACTCAACAATGTTTCCCCCCCCCCCGATCCATAAATTATAGAAAGAATGGTTCTGTTGACAACGACGGAGTAAACACCGGCATCCACAGTATTAGTTTTGATAAAACGACTTTACCAGCGGCAACGCCAGCATCGCGCCAGATTGCATTATTATCATCACCCTTTCTCACTAATGCTACCGTATGCTTTGCTCCATAGATAACTTTTCTGACGTTTCTACAAAATCCGAATATGTGATGCAACGGAATCGCACATGAAAACCGTCGACGCTGTCCCTGTAGCGTTGCTACTCGTGTTGCAAATCCTAGGTTGTAACCGGGAATATTATTGATGACATCAAAATTAGAAGCTGATCTTACATACCCGGGTGGTGTTGGATCAACTGCTGTAGCTAATTCTGCTTTTACTCTAGAATATTGGACGTGCTCAGCGTTATCAGTAATATCCTTCGCAAACATCATAGACGGACCTGCCGATCTAGTATAGTCATCGGAATATATCGCTAACCCGATTATTCCCGTTGTAATATCAACCTCGCGTTCAATAGATTCGATTTCTATTCCATCAATGAGATATCTAGCACTTTCAAATAACGCCATGATGCCATTGTTAACAAAATCAACTCGGATAGTTGGGTCATTTGCATATGGTGGATCATTATGAGCAGCATCGTTTGTTACGAGTTCACCTTCGACTTCAATAAAGGCTTCACAAGGCAAAAAGTATTTACTGGTATCATGAACTTGAAGTTCAATTCGTGCTCTAAGATCAGATTGTACTGCGTGATAGGCAAACAATTGATAATCGCGTACAGAGTCATCTTTGAGCACTGGGGTGTCCATGTCAAATGCACTATCAGGGTTCTGTTTGAACATTTTTTATTATATATCCGCTGGTCTAAATTGGAGGTGAAATCGTGAAAATTCTTTGAAATTGCAAAGCAATTTACGATTTCAACAATGATTTTCATCGTGAAAATTCTCATCAATTTTTCACCGACGTCTTTGACTTTTGTAGAAATTCTTTCAATTTCCAAGACCACTTCCCGCTATCATATTTGCTATGTTATTATCCTGGGCGGTCATCGATGATGAAATCATTGACTGTAGTTTTTCATCTACTGCGTTATTTATTATTTTACTAACACTTGCAGGCATAATAGCAGTAGATGGCAGTGAAGTTATTTGTGATTTTGAAAATCCTTTGGATTGGAAATTCTTCGAATTTCGCCGTCGAACTAGCGCTGTTAGTTTATCCTTCGCGGCTGAAAACGCCTTCCCGGCAAGATCACCAACAGCGCTAATACCCTTATCCCTGATAACATCAATAGCTTTCATTGATAGTTGTTTTGCTAGCGGCGCTACTTTTGGAGCCATTCTTGAAAATAATCCCATTATAGTATTACCGAGACCATCTCCATAGTATGCTCGGTATTGTGGCAATCGTGAGTTTACCACGTAGACGTTAGTTGGTTTATCATGGTTGTAGTGTATGATCATTCTCTATTCAATTGCTATTTATCTAATCGTGGTGATCATCAACGTGTTCCACTAACTCTTCAATAAAATCTCGATATGTTGCAATATCCATGATACCACCTTGAAATAATCGCCTACAGATATCAGCTGCTTCATTGATTATTTCTGGTGAGTTATTCCCGGCTCGTTTCCCCCCAACAAGAACTTCTAATCGTGCTATATCACCAAGAATATTGTCAGGACATGAAATCCTTAGATTTTCATTCGAAGAGTTTCCAACTAAGCCACTACCCTTTTTTTTAGTTGTACCAGTTGCACCCTTCTCAGAATCAGCCTCTGCCATTATTTGTATTTCACCTGGGATTGGGTCAGCTGTGTATACTGGTGGTGGTTGTGTGACACCTTTTACCGTGGCTAGAAATTGATTTTAATCAGATTTTATATCTTTTGTGATTTTAGTTTTCCCCCTTTTTGCTAAAAACACCTTATTTGCCCAAATGTCTAGAGTTCTCACAAAATCTTTAGACGTGTTGTCTTTTAAATAGCTATCTCTTTTCGCTTTTTAAAGTTATCTTGGGTAAATTTAACTAACTCAAAGTCTGTTTCGATTCTTCTGATTGTATTTAACGCATCAACTGTACAAATATTTTCAGGAGAATAATCAGCGCCTTGAATATCTTGAAATTATTCCTGAAATTCTTCAAGTGCTTCAGGTGGTGGTGAGGAAATATCAACATCACCTAATCGTTCAACTTCTTCCTGAAGTTCTCGTTCTTGTTGTTCTTGTCGTCTTGCAGAGGTTATTATATCACCAGGAAGTGATTTTAAAGCCTGTTTTGTTTGTTCAGTTTCGATTGCTATTTTTTTTAGCTGACCAGATGTAAACGTGACATTGATATTACTATACGACATTATACAAAACAGATTGATTCTAAATAGCAGAGAGAGAGAGATGGAAAATCAATTACGAAGTAATCAATCACAGATTTTCCACTGGTGCATCTACCACTCTCATTCGTCCACCAACACCTTCGAGTATCATTGATTTATCACTGAGAATGACAGCAACCGCTCTATAATTAGCAATACCAACAGGACGGGTTACACGAGCTCGGAAGTGTATATCAACGACGGATTGTCTCATCAGGTCAAGATGTTCCAACGAAAAGTAATAAATCGGTTACAGACTTTTAAAATGAAACTTTGATATTTGTAGACCAGTATCAACATTTTGATCGCGTCCCATATACGACAACAGGTTATGATAAACTTGTGCAATATAATTTTCTGTGTAATTTAGTTGTATATCCTCTGATCATTCTTGCTGTCCGTTTATTTTCAGCGAGACTTCATTACACCCAATTTGATCAAATATCATATGGGAACGTTCTTGACTATTTAATCGCGCAGTATTCAGTAGCGCAACAAATATGTGACGTGGAGCTGAAATACCCTGTTTTGTTGCTAGATGCCATGTAAGTGTACCATCAATATTAGAATCCATGGTATCTGTGGATGTTGTCAACCAACTCAACAATCTCTTCCCCCCCCCTGATCCATAAATGATAACAATCGCGGTTCTGTTGACAACGACGGAGTCAACACCGGCATCCACATTGTTAGTTTTGATAAAACGACTTTACCAGCGGGAACGCCAGCATCGCGCCAGATTGCATTATCATCAGTACCCCTTCGTACTAGTGCTACCGTATGTTTTGCTCCATAGATCACTTTTCTGACGTTTCTACAAAATCCAAATATGTGATGCAACGGAATTGCACATGAAAACCGTCGACGCTGTCCTTGTAACATTGCTACACGTGTTGCAAATCCTAGGTTGTAATTGGGATTAACTTTCCATATAACATCAAAGGCAGCAGCTGGTCTTGGTTGGTGTTCAGGAGAAACGGGTTGTGGATCTGATGCGGTATCTTGCGGTGTCCGTATTTTAACATACTGAAGGTGTTCAGCTTGATCAGTAATATCCTTCGTGAACATCATAGACGGACCTGCTGATCTAGTATAGTCATCAGAATATCTCGCTAACCCGATTATTCCCGTTGCAATATCAACTTCACGTTCAATAGATTCGATTTCTCTTCCATCAATGAGATATCTAGCGCTTTCAAATAACGCCATGATGCCGTTGTTAACAAAATCAACTCGGGTAGTTTGGTTATCAGGATATGGTGGATCATTATGAGCAGCATCGTCAGTTACGAGTTCACCTTCGACTTCAATAAAGGCTTCACAGGGTAAAAAGTATTTACTGGTATCATGAACTTGAAGTTCGATTCTCCCCCGAAGATTAGGTTGTACTGCGTGATAGGCAAAAAATTGATAATCGCGTACAGAATCATCTTTAAGTACTGTGGCGTCCATGTCAAATGCTCTATCAGGGTTCTGTTTGAACATTTTTTATTATATACCCGCTGGTCTAAATTGAAGGTGAAACCATGAAAATTCTTCGAATTTCAACAATGATTTTCATCGACGTCTTTGACTTTGGTAGAAACTTTTTGAGTTTCCAAGACCACTTCCCGCTATCATATTTGCTGTTATGTTATCTTGGGCGGTCATCGATGATGAAATCAACGACTGTAGTTTTTCATCTACTGCGTTATTTATTATTTTACTAACTTGCGCAGGCATAACCGCAGTAGATGGTAACGGCAGTGATTTCTTTGAAAATCCTTTGGATTGGAAATCCTTTGAATTTGAAAATCTTCCAGATTTTCCACGTCGAACTAGCGCTGTTAGTTTATCCTTCGCGGATGAAAACGCCTTCGTGGCAAGATCACCAACAGCGTTAATACCCTTATCCCTGTTAACATCAATGGCTTTCATTGATAGTTGTTTTGCTAGCGGCGCTACTTTTGGAGTCATTCTTGAAAATAATCCCATTATAGTATTATCGAGACCATCTCCATAGTATGCTCGGTATTTTGGCAATCGTGAGTTCACTACGTAGACGTTAGTTGGTTTATCATGGTTGTAGTGTATGATCATTCTCTATTCAATTGCTATTTATCTAATCGCTATGATAACTGTCCACTAACTCTTCAATAAAATCTCGATATGTTGCAATATCCATGATACCACCTTGAAATAATCGCCTACAAATATCAGCAGCTTCATTAATTATTTCTGGTGAGTTATTTCCAGCCCTTTTCCCCCCTACAAGTATTTCTAATCGTGCTATATCACCAAGAATATTACCAGGACATGAAATTGCAGGTAATTTCGCTGATATCCCACTCCCAAACGTCTCAACGGGGGGAGATTCCTAATCTTCACCAATTGCACCTTGTGTATCTATTTCTGAACCGAATTTTGATTTTTTAGGTGAGAAGGACATTTTCTTCGAAGATTGTTTCCGCCTCTGCAATTTTTGTGGTTTTTGTTGTTGTTTTAGTTCTTCATATTTATAGTATACTTCACCCACTATTTTCATGTATTCAATGTATGATGTATCTTCTTCTGGTCTAACTTGACTTTTTCCAGTTCTGATTTTGTAAATCACATCAGCCCAGTGTTGCATATTTTTAATATATCTATGTTCCACTGGTTTCAACATTTTTTTTCTGTTTTCATAATTCGTAACAACAAACACAGGAATTTCTCGTGGATCCGTTTTATCAATTGCTGCTATCCCCTCCTCGTTAAATCTCCCCCGTAAACCGTCTACTGTTCTTCTTGATTCAATTGGTTCATCACTAACATCAATACCACTTTGTCGTTGTATTTCCATCTGAGTTTCCATATCACCTGAAAGTTTTTGTATAGCCTGTTTTGTTTGTCCAGTTTCGATTGCTATTTTTTCAAGTTCACCAAGAAGAGGTCTCTCTACTCGTTTCCCCTCCTCAGGGACATCTCCGTATATAGCTCGTTCAGTAGCTGTTTTCACATCTGTAGTTGCAGCAACAATCGGCTTAAAGAGTTGTTCAGAACCCTCTGTAAAATCAATCTGAAGTAATTGTCGCTGTTGAAGTTTTTCACGTATACGATCACGAAGGGGTAAGAGTTTATTAATATCGCTCAGTCGCTGTTTTGTGTTCCGTGTGGTCAGTGACTGTCCTACCATATTGAAAGAATATCACTATTGTTAAATTAAAAATCGAAGATTTTCATTGCAACGAGTAAAAACAAAATACTACGTCTATGAATTTTTAATTGAAATTGCTTGCAATTTAACAATACCGTGTGAACTGTTGACTAAACTCACATGAATGGACCCATTACATGTACACGGAAGTTATATACAACAAGGGGCTCTCTACGCGTGGGACTCAGCTTTCTCGATTAGAGTTTTTATCCGCTTCACCTTACAATTAATAAGTTTCCTTTGTTCATACTCTGCACTTAATTGTTTTCGTACATGTTCTACAATGCTACATAATGGTACAAACACATTAACGTCTTCGGTATTAACTAAACTTTCACGAATAAGTTTTTGAATGTGCTTGATAAAATAATACTGCTTCGAGAGGACATATTTCCCATTATGCTGTGCAAATTCTATATCCGTGAAATCGGTCATTATTTGATCACAATCTAACCCTGAACATAGTTGAATATTTTGATCTTTAAGTTTGTTAATTTCAACAATAATACATACGATATTTTCAGAATTCATATATATGAAAAGAGTATATTTATTTAATTGTTTGAAAATCTTCGATGGAAACTCTTTGAGTGAAATTGAAATTGCAAACAATTTGACAAAATGAATTCTGGACCCGCTAAGGTGTTGGTCATCTTAGCATGTCCAGAAGCTTATTGCGAATGTTCTATACAATGGATGACGACGGCACATCAACCCCATGATCTAGATTTTATGGCGGTTGTATTTATACATACGACGGCACATCAACCCCATGATCTAGTTTGTATGGCGGTTGTATTTATACATACGACGGCACATCAACCCCATGATCTAGTTTGTATGGTGGTTGTATAAATAACACCAAGGGCGTATACATATCACGAAGCGTATTCCCCTAGGAGTAAGTCTAACTCGGAGAGCGGGTTTGACCTACAAGAGGATACGTTTGGTGCGTGGACACACACGGACAGCACAACAATAGATTATAGGTGATTATGATTATAATGGTTATATACAGCAATGAATGACGGCGGAATAATAATAGATGTTATTATGGTATTTACAATGTTAATGGTTATGAATGACGACGGTACAACAATAGATTATAACGGGACAGCACAACAATAGATTATAATGACAATGGTATAATACAATAAATTGATTCAATGACAATGGATGACGCGGGCTATTCTACATTCAAGTGCAAAAACCAAACCACAAAATCTAACCCGGTTTGAATATCAATAATAACATTCACACCACGTGTGACGGTGTGATTTGAGTTTGCACTTGAACTTCGGCTAAAGCCCAAACATATAACAGACCAGGTTATATATAACCACTCATTACAACGAAGTTAGATAGAACGATGTCTGCTTGTAATTCCTTGTTGTTTTTAATAGTGATCATTCACAACGTTGAAGTAACACATAATACTTGAAGCAGACACTAAAAAAAATAATATGATTATTTGTAAACACTTCATGATGATTTTTTTTCCTTGAATGGAAATTGCTTTGCAATTTCACTCACGATTTCAGAAACGGATAATTGATTATAGGTGAATTAAAGCAACCAATCAAAAACTATCAAACAAACAGTGTTTCAACGATAACTCTGTCATTGGTGATTTGTCACACGCGCGTTACCAGCGAGTTATCTCCGTTAATACCATTCACACATACAGTTAGATGTAAACAAATCGAATTTTTTTACCAAAACGTTTTGAAAGCGCGGTTTGATAAATTCCATCTGCTACTCTTTGTACCGAGGAGGGGCAAATATCAAAATACACTCCAGCGCTATTTATAGACGGAAATATTATTTCCTCGTTGTCAATATTAATTGATTTTACTGGTCTCTTCCCAATTGATTTATAATTACCAGTCCCATCTCGTTTTGTGTTTTCACGTTGTGAAATAGCTTGTAAATTCGATAAAGAATTATTAGTCTTAATTCGATCAATGTGATCAATAACAAAGTCATCCTTGATCAATCCGTTAAATACTTCATAGACGAAACGGTGATTGAGATGCATTTTCCCTCCAGCAGTAAATATCAAATATCCCATATTATTACTCCCCCCAATAGATTCCTTATGTTTACAATGTCTAACAACACCATCACGAGAAGCTTCGTAGTTTTCAATAACAGGATGTCGTTGAAATTCTTGGTTTATTTATATACATATATGGTATTTGTCTAATTCATTATTTGGTTGAGATATAACATTGAGAAATCTTTCTATGTAGTCCTGAGCAGTTTTTATGATTTTACCATTGACGTTGTCGTTGACAGCGTCGGGATTTCTGATTCTTCGCTTGTCATAATAACGCTTCAACTCTCTATAACGCCTACCCCCGCCATTGATACATAATTGTGAATTGCCTCTAACACCTACCCCACAACACAGGCACGGAAGAGGACCTTTTGAACCGTTTCTCACGCTTTGCATATGATACCCACAGAATTCATTTCTGCATGATTTGTTACATGGGGTTGTTGATCCAATCATAAGCCATTTGCAATGATTCATTATATAAAACGTTTTCTATTTAAATACTTGTTTTAATTATTATAATAAAAAGTTTTTTATTTAAATACTTGTTTTAATTATTATAATATGAAAGAATTCAAGAGATTATCGAAAATTAAGCCTTGGAAAAATGCTAGATTTAATCTCGATAGAATCTCTAATATACCAAAAAGTCTAATAGATGACAAAACCCTGTTGAGTAAAATCAGAGACTGTTTTATTGAATTTAAGCGTGATGGAGCATCTCATACGTGGTCGACATTTCGAATTATACACAACATCGAAGATGTCGGTGTCAATATACCAGTAATTGATGCTACCATGAACGATACAAGAGCAGCTGAGATAATTTCACATCTTCGAAAACGGTATTTTATAAGAATAAAATTCATTATCGAAGACAAGGGTAAATGGATTATCAGGGATAAATTTGAACCAATTCTCAAGGATAAAAATACTGTCATTGTGAGTAGAGATTCCAAACCAGGAATTCTAACTGGAATTGACAAACCATACTACGAGAGATTCTATCCTGAAACAGTAGTTGTTTACGGAATATATCCGCTAAATGATAAACCTGATATTGCAAAACTAGCTCCTATGAAAACGTCGTTAGTGGCTTTGCCACTCAATTGTGTAGCAACACGGATAATGGAACACTTCACAAATGCATCCCGGGGAAACAAATTAACTGAACAACGACGTAAGAAAATAACCGAATGGGAACTGACAGTGAAACAGCGCAGGGCAATGATTTCCGATAAAGCTAAGTTAGAAGCATTATTCAAATTTCCAATATCTATAGCGACAATAACCGGAGAAGTATTATACGAACCGAAATATCAATCGCGAGGAGCTCCAATTGAAATTATTGATCATAAGAAACACGCGTGGACACCTGCAGTAAATGTATTTCCACGAGAACGAATCGTGAGATATATCCCGGGGGAATTTTGTAAGGATGTGTTCCACGAAGAGAAATTATTCGATGCTATTAGTGCGTTGTGTAAGGATGATCCCGTGTCAGTGTGGTTACTTAGCAGTGATGGTTCCGAATCAGGATTTGATCAATTTGAAAAACCAAATGGTGAATTATATCGCGTTGAAGAGTTAGATAACAGAATGAGAAAAATCACTAATGAATTTTCATCGGTGAAATTGCAAAGCAATTTCCATCCAAAAGAGATTTCATTCCATGAAAAACTACTCGCGGATAGCTTAACAATTCCATCAGTGTTAGCTCACTTCGCAAGAGAAAAAAACTCATGGCGTCCAACACGAAGTGATTTTCTCGAGGACGTTAAATTGAGTTGCGTCGAATTTGGTCATGGAGGATTGTGGAATACAAAATA
The DNA here is from genome assembly GCA_029339505.1 of Unio delphinus. NCBI lineage: Eukaryota > Metazoa > Mollusca > Bivalvia > Unionida > Unionidae > Unio > Unio delphinus. The sequence continues at coordinate 7,435,963 of JAQISU010000274.1, forward strand.
CTCACGTGATGGTATGATTTCAATTGATATATCCGCGTGTTATCCTCGAAGTTTTCTCGGGTATGGAGAATGCGCTGAGTATTTTAAACGATTTGGACACCCCACGCATGAAATGACTCGTGTTGCGATTAATGGGCCATTACCCGATTTTGATTTAACCGGATTCGCTCGAGTGATATCATTCGAATTCGCTGCAGGGTTACATCCGTGTAGTTATGTTTGGCTTGGTAGACACCTATCTGAAAAACACTGGATGCCAATTGTGTTATTGCGGTATATGATTGATTGTGAGATGTTACAATCGTTGATTGTCGGTGAAGCTATTATATGCTATCGCGCGCAGAAGGATGTTTGGTTACCACAACCCAATTTAGATCGTATAATACGCGCACAGCGAGAGCATTTTCCAGATGGAAAATCGAAAATTTTAAATGAAGAAGAAATCATGAATTGGTCTAAGGAGTTATTTGAAAATAAAAACAAAGAAGCCAAAGATTTCGGACGAAGAATAATCGGTAAATTCACTCAAGGTGGAAGATATGACAATTGGAAATACTCTTCGAGGTTGATCATAGACAACGCAGAATACGATTTTATCATAGCGAATTTAACGAAACAGGGAAAACTTGTATCCCGTAGGGATGTTTTTCTGTCCAATGGTGAGAAATCAGGTACGGTTGTTACCTACTGTGATGGATATAATTCCCAGTACACACATTTGAGAAGTTCTATGCTCGGTTATTCTACTATTAATCTATTTTCGATGATAAATAGATTTCCTAATACCGCGGTTAGAGTAGCTACTGATTCGATGTATATACACGAGAAATACAAATCGGATGTAGCGGCATTCACATATCCCGAGGAAGCGTGGGGATGTTGGCGATTTAAAAAGGAAAAACTACACGAGTATTGTGAATCCGCTGATGTTACCAACGACGATAAATATCTTTGTTGTAACCGTATTGAAATTCAATCAGAATTTTCTAATGCACCACCCGTATCTGATCCCGTATGTAGATACAAGACAGTTTATTTAAACGGTTGTGGTGGGTCAGGAAAGACAACTCATGCAATTGAATTATTTCGTCGGTCAACCATGATTGTGTTAACACCAACTCACAGACTCGCCAGAGAGATGATAGCGCGGGGAGTAAAAGCCTGTACTTATCACAGCTTCTTTCGATGGAAAGGCGATACATGGACTCCTGATCGAATGGGCGATAAATTCATTCCTGAAATCATAATCTGGGATGAAATATGCACTGTATCGTTGAGTGTATTACAGACATTTCTTGAATGGTTATCAACGAAAACAACAAAGGTCGTCAAGTGTGGAGATCACGGTCAACCACCGCCATTTGTTGGTGGATCTCCATATGAATGGCTAAAGGGTTTTGTAGATTATTATGAAGAAATTACCACTGATTATAGATCACTTGATAAACAATTACGAGAGTTCAAAGCGCTAATTAGATTACAACCGGATAGAATCCAATGTGAAATAGCGCGTGAAATTATTTCGGAAACTCCCATGAATGATTTTTGGGAAACATGGAAGCCAGATGATTTGATAATCGCGAGTAGAAAAATAGTCAGAGACGCACTTCAAATGAAGTTATTTGAATTACATAAGTGTAAATTTGCAACACTTCCAGTACCGCTCTGTTATAGACCAAAAGATACCCGACGACAAAATATTGACGTTGATATTCCAGGACAGCGTCAAAAGCAGAATTTAGTGTTAAATGATATTGTGCTGGTTGATATCAGCGTCGTCGAAGATGCATTGGGAAATTCAAAGAGTTCTGCTGATAAATCCCCATGGACGTTAGGTTACGCAACGACAATACACTCTTCACATGGATTAACTGTCACAGACACAATTGTTTGGATAGTAGATAATCCCATTGAATGGTCGAATTTAATTTATCTCGCAGTATCCAGAGTACGGCGAATAAATCAACTTCGAAGAATTGTCCTGACAGAGTCAGGCGATAATGACACTACAATGAGCGACGATGATATAATCGGGGGTATAATAAGAAAAAAACTCTCTGGTTATAAACAACAGGATAAAAAAAATAATAGAAAATTTGACATTGATGCCGAATTGATAATTACGCTGAAGCAACAGCAGAATAATAACTGCGCGAGTTGCAATTGTATAATGCGTTGGAGTTGGTCGGATAAGGATCCCCGTCAATTTTCCGTAGACAGAAAGAATAGCAGTATTGGTCACACCAACGACAATGTGATGCTGACATATCTTGAGTGCAACAGACACAGAGGTGCCAGCACAATGCCTATGTCGGGTGCTAGTTAAGACCACGCGGTGGTAATTGAGTATCCTCGGGAATTACCTGTAGTTCTTGTCGAGTAAATCCTCGCTGAGGAGCAGTTGAATCTAGTTTATAGATTGCTGGTATATAAACGCTAGCGTTTCCACCAGTTGATCGTGTTATACTGGATATTTTATGTACGGTGACACTCCAAATAGGATCGGTAGCTCTTTTTTACCACCCTCAAGCTCTCCTGGTTCGTATAAATACCGAACAGTGACATTACTACCAAGAATTTGTTCCTTGAAATCTTTTTGTGGTTGTACGGATATAGTCCCTTTTAATAGCGTTGTTAGGTTTCATGTTGATTGTTCTAGTAATCTCATTATTGATTGCCTGATCGCGATGTAGTGCAGTAAGTCCTCGTCGTATGATGACATTATGATGTTTCATCGTTGTTAAAACAGCGCCTTGAAATTCCTTGCCAGGATCAACTTGTAACAGATTTGGCCAACGTAGTGGACCTCATCGATAAATCCTTTCAAATGCAGAAGCTACTTCAGTAGATGATTTTGTCTTCAGCGGTTCTTCTTGTTTGTATCGACTCGCAATATCAACTACGGTTAACGCGTATTTGTAACCGTTGTCATGTGGTAAAAATAGTATATCAGCTTGATGAACTTCATTAGGTGTTGTAACATCAAAATGAGAGTAGTTAAATTGTTTAGGCGCCGGTTGATAAATTTGCCATATCGCCTGTTTGGATAACCAATTCGCCGCTGTAGTTTTTGTTACTTTTGCAGCGCTAGCGAGTTTACTGATTGCTGCCTTGCCTCTCCAGTATCCCCTCGGAGAATAATAAATTGATTCCATATTATTAATTACCTAACATCAATTTGCCTTTCATAGCGGATTTTATCAACCACGAACCCAATTTTTCTTTGAAGGATTTATCAGGAATAGCATTCAACGCATGAATTAATTTCACATCCGCGAGAAGTCTATGTTGAAGATTGCTACTTTTATAAGCAACATCATGAACATGACACGCCTTATCAATAGCGTTTATTAGATATTCACCGGGTTTGGGTTGGTTTTGGTCATCGAGTCTGATATCTAATCGTGTTCCGGGGCCACAGTAGCTATATCCTGGAAGGTACTTTTCTCCTGAGTATTTTGCCAACGGTGTTCCTGGGAGTTTCATTAACTTGGCTGCAATATCACCTCCTCGTTTTTTTTAAAGGTTCCTTGGGTTTACCAAGGGAAACAAATCTAAATTTCTTTGTACTACATTGTACGCATTTACCAGAAAGCGCTGATCGATTATTTTTTGTTGTAATCGTCGTCAAGTCATTTGTGCCAGTACGCGTCTTACATTTCACACAATATAGATCCATAATTTATATATAACAGCATGAATGTAATTGATAATTCAGCTTCGAGACGACGGGAACCTATTAAACACCTTGCAATGTTACCAAATTCTATTCGCGCGATTATAATCGGACCATCTGGAAGTGGTAAAACACAATTGCTACTTAATTTGATAACGAGATGGATGAAGTGGGATCAATTGTATTTGATTGCTCCGAGCGTAGATGATCAGCGATGTTATGAAGTGTTAAAGGATTTTAACGAAGCCGCGCTAGAAATTAACGGCGATGATGTTATTGAGTTTATAACCGATATCGAAGAGGCGCCTAACATTGACTTTATCGACGGAAGTATTAACAATTTAGTCGTATATGATGATATCATGTTAGATAATCAAAAGAATCCTGCTAGAATATTTTCCAGAGGCAGACATAAAAACACAGATGTGATATATGTCACTCAACGTTACACTCAAATCCCGAAAATCATCAGAGATAACTGCAATCTGTTATGCGTATTTAACGGTGTTGATACACACACGCTAAGAAATATTTGGCAAACTTGGTGCGGTGGCGATATGGATCATAATCAATTTAAAAATTTCTTTAGCCGCGCTCAGACAATCCCACATGGATTGATAACGATAACTTTATCAGATCCTCGGACAAGATATCGTATTGGACTTGATCAAATATTTAGTTAGTGAGATCCGAAGGATTTTCAACTCAGAAACGGGGGGTGAACACCAACTACAACATCGAAGATGTCGTCGTCATTTTTTTTACCCTTGGGAAGCCTCAGTTTGCTAAATTTAAGCTTATTAAGCAATTTCGAGAAAGTCTCAGTTTGCTAAATTGAAGCTTGTAAAAGTTGGTCTGTTCACCCTCTCTGCTGCTAGTACCCTCCTCGGGGATATTTCCGTATATAGCTCATTCAGTAGCTGTTTTCACATCTGTAGTTGAAGCAACAATCGGCTTAAAAAGTTGTTCAGAACCCTCTGTAAAATCAGTCTGAATTAATTGTCGTTGCTGTAACTTTTCCCGTACACTGTCACGAAGTGGTAGTAGTTTCTCAATAGCATTCAGTCGCTGTTTTGTGTTTCGTGTGGTCAGTCATTGTCCAATCATTATTGAAAGTGTAATACTATTGTTAAATTGCAGACAATTTCAATTTATGAATTGCAAAGCAATTTCACTCAAAGATTTTCAAAGCTATTTCAATTTATAAATTGCAAAGCAATTTCACTCAAAGATTTTCAAAGCAATTAACTAAGTACAAAAAAAAATACTACGGTATTTTTACAACATCGTGTGAACTGTCATTGTTGACTAAACTCACATGAATGGGCCTATTCATCGTTACCTGTGTACACGGAAGTTATACAAGAGGCTCTCTAAGGGTTGGACTCAGCTTGCTCGATTAGAGTTTTTATCTGTTTCACCTTGGAATTGATAAGTTTCCTTTGCTCATACTCAGCACTTAATTGCTTCCTAACATCTTCTACGACCGTGCATAATGGTACAAACACACTAACATCTTCATGATAAACTAAACACTCACGGATAAGGTTTTGAATGCGCTTGATCAAATAATACTGCTTCGAGAGGACATATTTTCCATTATTTTGTGCAAATTCAATGTCCTCGAAATCAGTCATTATTTGATCACAATTTAACCCCGAACATAGTTGAATATTTTTATTCCGTAATTTACGAAGTTCAGAAATAATACATCCGATATTTTTAGAATTCATATTATATAAAAAATATATTTTTAAATTGCTTTGAAAATCTTTGAGTGAAATTGCTTTGAGTTTCACAAAATGAATTCACAAAATGAATTCTGGACCCGCTAAGGTGTAGGTCATCTAAGCACGTCCAGAAGCGTAATGCGATTATAGGTGATGATGGTTATATACAATGTATGACGACGGCACATTACACATCACCCGTTTGGAACCCCTTGGTGTATACATCAAGCGGCGCCAATACATATAATCACGAAGCGTATTCCCCTGTGAGTAAGTCTAACTCGGATAACGGGTTTGACCTACAAGAGGATACGTTTGGTGAATGTGGACGCACGGACAGCACATAACAATAGATTATAGGTGATTATGGTTATATACAATGCAAACGATGAAATACTTAATTAAGGACGGCACAACTATAGATTATAGGTGATTATGGTTATATACAAATGACAATGGATGACGACGGTACAACAATAGATTATAGGTGATTATGGTTATATACAAATGACAAAGGTATTTACAATGCAAACGATATGATAATGGAGACAATGAACAATGAACAATTGTATGTACAATGTCAATGGATGACGGGGGGGATCTACATTCATACGTGATTATTACAACCTAGACAAAATCCTAGGTTGTATAAATACCAAAAGGCACCTATACACCCTGAAGTGTATAGATTGTAATGATCACATTGTATGATTTTCGAACGCGAAAACCCCCAATAGTATAAGGCGTTATTATGGTATATAAGTCGCTGTTGTTGACTAACAGCACAGCGCGGTGTGGTGATTTTATTCCTTGTTGTTTTTAATAGTGATCATTGACAACGTTGAAGTAAGACACAATACTTGAAAGACACTAAAAAAAAACAAATCAAATACGAAATACGAAAACAGTTGTATTAGTTTCCTATGAAAAACGAAAATTGATTATATCCTGTTGAGATTCATGATACTTATAACAACCAATCAAAAACCACCAAAACAACAACAGTGTTTCAACGATAACTCTGTCATTGGTGATTTGTCACACGGAGATATACCCAAGCGATTTGTCTCCGCTAATGCTAAAGAATATGGCGAGTATACAGTTAGGCGTAAATAAATCGAATTTTTTGTCCATTTGTTCTGGAAATCGCCGAATTTTGTACTCCTTCTGCAACAAATAGTACTGAGGAGGAACAAATACCTACCGGCGCTATTTAGAGACGGAAATATTTTTATTTGGTTGTCAGTATCAATTGATTTTACTGGTTTGGATTTTTTCGAGTATAGTCCGGTTCTTCCTCGTTTAATATTTTCGCGTTGTGTAACAGCTTCTAAATAATTTAAAGAATTACCAGTCCTAATACCATCAATGTGATCAATAACAAAGTCATCCTTGATCAATCCGTTAAATACTTCACAGACGAAACGGTGATTATGATGCATTTTCCCTCCAGCAGTAAATATCAAATATCCTTGATTACTCAGAAAACCAACTGGGTTACGTAATCTACAGTGTCTAACAACACCATCACGAAAGGCTTCATAGTTTGCAATAACAGGATGTCGTTGAAATTCTTGGCTCATTTGTATACATAATATTTTTATTTATCTAATTCGTTAATTGGCTGAATTATAACACTGGGAAATCTTTCTATGTAGTCCAGGGCAGTTTTTATGACGTTGCCGTTGACGTTACCATTGACAGAGTCAGGATTTTTTATTCTTTTTTTGTCATAATAACGCTTCAACTCTCTATAACGCCTACCCCAGCAATTGATACATAACTCTGATTTGCCTCTAACACCTACCCCCCAATGGAGGCACGGGAAAGGACATTTCGAACCGTTTCTCACGCTTTGCATATGATACCCACATAATTCATTTCTGCATGATTTGTTACACAGAGTCTTTGATCCAATCATAAGCCATTTACAATGATTCATTATATAATATACTTTTCTATTTAAATACTTGTTTTATTTATAATATAAAAGAGTTCAAGAGATTATCGAAAATTAAGCCTTGGAAAAATGCTAAATTTAATCTCGATAGAGTCTCTGATACACCAAAACGTCTAATCGGTGATAGAACTATACTGGGTAAAATCAGAGAGTGTTTTAATGAATTCTACCGAGACGGTGCAGTACACTGTTGGTCGACATTTCGAATTATTAATGATGATATCAATGTACCCATCATCGATGCTACTATGAACTATGAAAGAGCAGCCGAGATAATTTCACATTTTGGCGGTAGGAGGTATTTTTTCAGAATAAAATTCATTATCGAAGTCGAAGGTGAATGGATTATCAGGGATAAATTTGATCCAATTCTCAAGGATAAAAAAACTGTCATTGTGAGTAGAGATTCCAAACCAGGAATTCTAAATGGAATTGACAACCCATACTACGAGAGATCTTATCCTGTAACAGCAGATGTGTATGGAATATATCCGTTAAATGATAAACCCAATATTGCAAAACTAGCTCCTATGAAATATTCTAGTTCACTGAATTGTGTAGCAACACGGATAATAGAACACTTCACAAATGCATCCCGAGGAAATAAACTAACTGATCTGCGACGTACGAAAATAACCGAATGGGAACTAACAGTGAAACAGCACGGTGCAAAGATTTCTGATATAGCTAAATTAGAAACATTATTAAAATTCCCAATATCAGTAACGACAATAACCGGAGAAGGATTATACGAACCGAAATATCAATCGCGAGGAGCGCCAATACAAATTATTGATCATAACAAACACGCGTGGACGGATGCAGTAACAATATTTCCACGAGAACGAATCGTGAGATATATCCCCCGGGAATTTTCCGGGGAATCCCTCAGGGATGTTTTCTATGAAGAGAAGTTATTCGATGCTATTCATACATTGTGTAAAGATGATCCCATGTCAGTGTGGTTACTCAGAAGTAATGAAGATCCCGAAATAGGATTTGATCAATTTGTAAGACCAAATGGTGAATTATATCGAACTGAACAGTTAGATACTAGAATGAGAAAAATCCTTAATGATTTTCCACCGGAAAATCCAAAGGATTTTTTATCGGAGAGTTTCCATAAAAAACTACTCACGGATAGTTTTACTATTCCATCAGTGGTAGCTCACTTTGCAAGAGAAAAAAACTCATGGCGTCCAACACGAAGTGATTTTCTCGAGGAAGTTAAATTTGGTCATGGAGGATTGTAGAATACAAAATACTCACGTGATGGTATGATTTCAATTGATATATCCGCGTGTTATCCTGTAAGTTTTCTCGGGTATGGAGAATGCTATTAGTATTTTAAACGATTTGGACACCCCACGCATGAAATGACTCGTGTTGCGATTAATGGGCCATTACCCGATTTTGATTTAACCGGATTCGCTCGTGTGATATCATTTGAACTCGCTACAGGGTTACATCCGTGTAGTTATCTTTGGATTGGTAGACACCTATCTGTGAAACATTGTATGCCAATTGTGTTATTGCGGTATATGATTGATTGTGAGATGTTACAATCGTTGATTGTCGGTGAAGCTATTATATGCTATCGCGAGCAGAAGGATGTTTGGTTACCACAGCCTGATTTAAATCGTATAATTAACGAGCAGCGAGATCATTTTCCAGATTTCAGCGAGGAAGAAGTCATGAAACTGTCTAAGAAGTTTTTTGAAATTAAAAACAAAGAAGCCAAAGATTTCGGACGAAAAATAATTGGTAAATTCACTCAAGGTGGATGATATGACAATGCAAAGTACTCTTCAAGGTTGATCATAGACGACGCAGAATACGATTTTATTGTAGCGGATTTAACGAAACAGGGAAAACTTGTATCCCGTAGGGATGCTTTTCTATCCAATAGTGAAAAATCAGGTACGGTTGTTACCTACTGTGATGGATATAATTCCCAGTATACACATTTGAGAAGTTTTAATGCTTGTATTAATCTATTTTTGATGATAAATAGATTTCCTAATACCGCGGTTAGAGTAGCCACTGATTCGATGTATATACACAATAAATACAAATCGGATGTAGCGGCATTCACAGATCCCGAGGAAAATTGGGGACGTTGGCGATTTGAAAAGGAAACACTACATGAGTATTGTGAATCCGCAGACGTTGCCATGGATGATAAATATCTTTGTTGTAACAGTATTGAAATTCAATCAGAATTTTATAATGCACCACCCGTATCTGATCCCGTATGTAGATACAAGACAGTTTATTTAAACGGTTGTGGTGGGTCAGGAAAGACAACTCATGCAATTGAATTATTTCGTCGGTCAAACATGATTGTGTTAACACCAACTCACAGACTCGCCAGAGAGATGATAGCGCGGGAAGTAAAAGCCTGTACTTATCACAGCTTCTTTCGATGGAAAGGTGATACATGGACTCCTGATCAAATGGGCGATAAATTCATTCCTGAAATCATAATCTGGGATGAAATATGCACTGTATCGTTGAGTGTATTACAGACATTTATTTAATGGTTGTTAAACACAAACACAAAAGTCGTCATGTACGGTGATCACGGTCAACCACCGCCATTTGTTGGTGGATCTCCACGTGACTGGCTAAAGGGTTTTGTAGACTATTACGAAGAAATTACCACTAATTATAGATCACTTGATGAACAATTACGAGAGTTCAAAGCGCTAATTAGATTACAACCGGATAAAATCCAATGTGAAATAGCGCGTGAAATTATTTCAGAAACTCCCATGAATGATTTTTGGGAAACATGGAAGCCAGATGATTTGATAATTGCAAGTAGAAAAATAGTCAGAGACACACTTCAGATGAAGTTATTTGAATTGCATAAGTGTAAATTTGCAACACTTCCAGTACCATTATGTTATAGACCTTCGGATACACGGCGACAAAATATTGAAGTTGATATTCCAGGACAGCGTGAAAAGCAGAATTTAGTATTAAATGATATAGTGCTGGTTGATATCAGCGTCGTTGAAGATGCATTGCGTGCTAATAAATCTCCGTGGACGTTAGGATACGCAGCAACAATACACTCTTCACAAGGATTAACTATCACAGACACAATTATTTGGATGGTGGATAATCGCATTGAGTGGTCTAATTTAGTTTATCTTGCAGTGTCTCGAGCATGGAGAATAAATCAACTTCGAAGAATTGTCCTTGATAATCCTACGGATAATGCAATAAGTGATATTGTCAGCGATGACAACGTCAAGGATATAATCAGAAAAAAACTCTATGGCTGTAAACAACAGGATAAAAAAAAACAACGAGAATTTGACATTGATGCTGAATTAATAATTAAGCTGAAGCAACAACAGAATAATCACTGCGCGAGTTGCAATTGTATAATGCGTTGGCAGTATTCAGATAAAGACCCTCGCCAATTTACCGTAGACAGAAAAAATAACAGCATTGGTCATACCAACGACAATGTGATGTTGACTTGTCTTGAGTGCAACAGACGCAACGGCGCTAGTTAATACCACGCGGTGGTAATTGAGTATCCTCGGGGATTACTTGCAGTTGTTGTCGAGTAAATCCTCGCTGAGGAGCAGTTGAATCCAGTCTATAGATTGCTGGTCTACCCGTAGATCGTGTTATACCGGATATCTTATGCGTCGTGACGCTCCAAATAGGATCGGTAGCTCTTTTTTTACCACCCTCAAATTCTCCTGGTTCGTATAAATACCTAACAGTGACATTACTACCAAGAATTGGTTCTTTGAAATCTTTTTGTGAAATTCTTTGGATTTCCATTTTTGGTATAGACGCTTTCTTAATCGCGTTGACTGGTTTCATGTTAATTGTTCGAGTAATCTCGTTATTCAGCGCGGTAACTACACCTGGTAATCTCTTGACCCATTCACGAGATCGTTTATTTTGGATGAATTCCTTCGCGTATTGATATCCAAATAATCTCTCAGCAAGATTCCGATTAAATCGTTCAACAATTGCCTGATCGCGATGAAGCGCAGTATGCCCTCGTCTGATGATGACATTATGATGTTTCATCGTTGTTAAAACAACGCCTTGAAATTCCTTGCCAGGATCAACTTGAAACAGATTTGGCCAGCGTAGTGGACCTCGTCGATAAATTCTTTCAAATGCAGAAGCTACTTCAGTAGATGATTTTGTCTTCAGTGGTTCTGCTTGTTTGTATCGACTCGCAATATCAACTACGGTTAACGCGTATTTGTAACCGCGTTCATGCGGTAGAAATAATATATCAGCTTGATGAACTTCATTAGGAACTGTCACATCAAAATGCGAGTAGTTAATTTGTTTAGGCGGTGGTAGATAAATTTGCCATATTGCCTGTTTAGATAACCAATCAGCTGCAGTAGTATTTTTTACTTTTGCAGCGCTAGCGAGTTTACTTATTGCTGCCTGACCTCTCCAGTATCCTCTCGGAGAATAGTAAATAGATTCCATGTTGTTATTGAAAATCATTCGGATTTAAATACTTGCACCAAACAATAATTTACCTTTCATAGCTGATTTTATTAACCACGAGGTTAATTTTTCTTTCAACAATTTATCTGGAATAGCATTCAACGCGTGAATCAATGCTACATCTGCGAGATGACGCTGTTGTAGATCATCACTACGGTAAGCTATATCATGTACACGACACGCTTCATCGATAGCGTTTATAGGATTTTCTCCCGGATTAGGATTATCATGACTATCAAGTCTTTCATCTAATCGCGTTCCCGGTCCACAATAACTATATCCGGGAAGGTGTTTTTCACCTGGATATTTTGACCATGGTAACCCCGGAAATTTAGCTAACTTGGCGGCGATATCTCCTCCGTTTTGTTTTTAAAAGGATTTTTCATAAATCGATATTTTTTTGTACCGCATATTTCACACTTGCCGGTGACCGCGCTTCTGTTATTTTTTGGTAGTAACAGTCGTTGGGTCAATAGTCGGTGTACGCGCTCTACATTTCACACAATATAGATCCATAATTATATTTATGTTATATCAACAAATGGAAGTGATTGATTTCTCAGCGTTAAAGAAAAAACAACCAGTAAAACATCATCCGATGCTACCAAGCTCGATAAGAATGCTTATCATCGGACCCTCTGGAAGTGGTAAAACCCAGTTGCTGTTAACGATGATTATGAAGTATCTCAACTGGGATAAATTATATTTAGTTGCCACAAGCGTAGATAATCAACATTGTTATCAGGTGTTGAAAGAATTCGATGAAAAGATAACAGAAGCTAACGGTGAAAGTGCAATTGAATTTATCACAGATATTGAAGAGGCGCCATCCGTGGAAGACTTAGATGGATCCATTAATAATCGTGTTGAATACGACGATGTGATGTTGGACCAACAAAAGAATCCAGCTAGAATATTTTTCCGAGGACGTCATAAAAACTCTGACGTGATATATGTAACTCAACGGTATGCACAAATACCAAAAGTGATAAGGGATAATTGTAATCTATTGTGTATATTTAACGGTGTTGACACGTACACATTAAAACATATTTGGCAGACCTGGTGTTCTAATATGGATTACCATAAATTTCAAAATTTCTTTAGCAACGCTGAAGCTACCCCGTACGGATTTGTAACGATAAATATACACGATCCTAAAACACGATATCGCGTCGGATTAGACCGTATCTATAGCTAATTCGGTTAGTGTGTAGCAGCAACGGGGGTGAACGCCAACGACAATGGCGTCTTTGTTTTTACCCTTGGGAAGCCTCAGACCAAATCAGACGCAGTCCACGCTCTTACTCCATCGTGAAAAATCTATGCAGCGGGAGATGGTGACAATAAAAATGGCATCGTCGTTTTTAATTTTATTTTTTTACTGAAAAGTTTAATAAGTATTTTCAAGGAAGCCTCAGTTTGCTAAATTGACGCCTATTAAGCAATTTCGAGGAAGCCTCAGTTTGCTAAATCGACGCCTGTAAAAGTTGGTCTGTTCACACTCTCTGAAATAGTTTCGGGTTGTCTGAAATAGTTTCGGTCTCCGTAGAAGCCTTATTTTTGCTTGAAAACTTGATCTGTTCACCCTCTCTGTTGCTTAGGGTCTACACTGTTTCTTGATATTATCAATAAAGTAAATGCATATACCATATCTACTCACCCGCAGTTTCACCAAATTTCTGATCTGTGAAATAAAGTCCAAATTTGAGTTTATCTTCATATGCCTGACAATAATGGGACTTTTTTAAAAGGTAGGGATGGTGGAAAGGATTGAATTAAAGATGAACAATATCACAATAATTAAAATTGTTTTTGTATGTTTCGATTCTTGAACAGAAATCCAAACATTATCATTTTAGTTTATTTAGATTCTTTTCCATATTATCCCAAATATTACTGTATTTGTATCCTTTCTGCTTTCCGAATGATGTCAACATAATTCCTTGTTGACAATCAAGCAGTGATAAAGATATTTAAAAATCTACACCACGATTGAACCGCTAGGGTGGCCTAGTGGTTAGAGCATATGAAATCAGCGGAAGGTTGTGGGTTCGATCCACGGCCGAGTCATACCAATGACTTACAAAACGGTACTAACAGCTGCCTCGCTTAGCGTTTAGTATTAAGATGTTAGTGTTAGGCCTGTTCTACCTTTTGTCAGAATAATGTGACTGGGTGGGACATCGTGCGTGCTACATGTTTGCAGCATGATGCCCCAGTGTTAGATATCACTGTAAACTTCCTCACTGCAGACATCGTAGCGATATGACTGAAAAATTGTTAAAGCTTATTTAAAATTCTAATCACACACTCCACCAACATTCGTTTTATAGCTTTTATTGAAATGGGGGATTTTTGTATTATTTAAATATGGGTCTTGAAACATCTGGATTGATTTTAAGACATTTTACTGGTTTTGATACAGAAATGTATTGTAAATTTTAACACTTGTAGGAGCTGCACATGAATGTATTTTAGATTTTAACACATTTGGGTAGATGCTGCACAAGAATGTATTGTATATTTTAACACAGTAGGGTGGATGCTGTACCAATCTAAATTTTAGACTTTAAACACAGTTGGGTGGATGCTCTGCAGGAGCTTTCGTAGATTAAGCACAATCGGGTACATGAACTAACTGTAGATAAAAATGAAGTCTGAATATGAATATGTGACAGATCTTATTCGTGCAACATCGTTGTGGGGTGTTATGTGGCATTTTGCATCTAACTAAATAATATTGAAAAATAAAGCCAGCTTGCATCCATTGAAGTTAGACAGAAAAGTTTAATTTCCTTGCAAAAAAAAGTTATTTCAATATGAGATATGTTTGTGAAGTTTCTCAGATTTTGTACCTGTTATTTATATAATTAAATAACCTGGTACAGCCTTACATTATTTCAATAGTGCCCCAGTGGCCTCAGTGGTTGGATCATGCACCTCAGATTTTAAGGATTGTGCGTTCGAACCCTGGCTGAGTCATATCAACAACTTATACAAAATAGAGTTGACGGCTGCTTCAAATGGCTCTCATCATCAAGAGCTTAGGTTGAGGATTGATTGGAATGGTGTCAGGATAATGTGACTGGTAAGTCTGGAAAAATGTCTGGAGCATGATTCTACAGTGCTAGACATCAGTATGAAATGCCACAATGCAGACATCTTAACAATATGACTGACAAAGTGGTAAAAGTATGTTAAAATTCCAAGTCACACACGCACATTATTTCCTCTTTCAATGTTTTTTTTTACTTCATTCCTACAAAGTCAAAAGATCTTTTTCTTGCAATCCTTACCCCCTAGTAAATTATTCATCTGCAGGAAATATATAACAAACAAGCTAAACATTTTCTTATTTTTTTATTTCGCCTTTAATTACAAGATCCATGATTGTGCTGGGGAACTAAATCAGAAGTTTTTCCTTCAGTGTCTCTTCTATGTTGGTAAGTCTGGAAAATGTAAATGGATACATATATGTTAGTCAAGTCCAGCTGCTAACAGCTTACCGTATTTACCATATATATTGGGGCATGATAAAATAATTATTTTTTGTTTCTTAATGTCTTAGAAGTTTTGATGAAACTTTTTTTGACCTAGGTCATATGTATTAAGACTTAAAAAATGAAATAAATTGGTATTGCATTTGTGCCCCTAATGCTTCACATCACATTGTAATAAAATAGATAAACAAAACGCTTATTTGACAATTAAAATAAAGAAACTAACCTTGTAGTGTTATCATTTATTCCTTTTTTTCCCAACATCAGCTTTAAGAATAAAATATATCCACAAAACCCATATATGTAACATTGGCTTCCATACTGTAGCATGTATTGCTATTGTCGAATAAAACATGCCACATTGTTCATTGACATGAACATTGAGGAACCAATTGCGTTTAGGATATGTTGAAAGGTTTGAATATGTTATGCTACTGAAAACTGGATCCAACAAAGTCGCAGACAAGAGATAAATATTCAACAAATATCTTGAAGACAACAGTCATTCATGTATGACATGGTTTTAGATGCAAAATAATCCAGATTAAATTATATTCAGGTCTACTTTTTGACAGTATCTCACAAATGAAGCTCATTATTTGCAAACGCATTCATTTAAGTAGACATCAATGAATATTATTACTACAGATGCCAAGGAGAATAGAAGACCGGCTTGTGAATAATCATAACTGGCAGCCAGTAGTAAAATCCTTCTTTGAGAATTTAACGACAGAACATCAGAAACAAATGTTATTGTTATTACAAAGCAAGCTGATTTTGATTACTTTTTTTAAAAAAAGGATATCAATACAAACGTTATATTATTGCAAAGCAAGCCGTCATCAGAAGCCGACTATGGATTCTTTTATTAGCGCGATTTTCTTCTGTTGGAAATGGAAGCAAACATTGGTTCCTTTTCGTCGGTATTCACCGGCATTTTGAAAATAAACTGAAACAAAGGAACATATTTTAAAGTGATACAATATAGTTGTGCTTCTTGCACAAATGTCGATGACCCAGCATTTCCCGGAATATTTGCAGAAATTAAAATCATGTGATCAATTTATGAAGGCCAAACGTTTATGATATTTTGAAGACGACTGCCACTCATACATAACATTGTGTTAGGTGCAAAATAACCAGGATTGACTTATGTCCAAGTCAACTCTATGACACTATCTCGCAAATAGACATCATTATCTGAAAATAAATTCACTTGAGTGCAAGTGACTGTCTCATTGCCAGCAAGGATAACAAAAGTATCATTATTATTTACTCACATACATCGATGCACCTTTTTATTAATGATAAATAAAGATGCCAAGCACATATAAGCCTGGGTAGTGAATGAACACAACTGGCAGCAAGAAGTAAACTCCTTCTTTGAATGTAGTGACATGACATAAAAAAAAGGATATTTTTTATTACTAAGCAATGGAAGTTGACTTTGGATACTCTAAAGCCAGGCTTTGGTTTTTATAGGATATCAATACAAAGATTATTGTAATGCAAAGCAAGCTGACCTTGCAAGCCAACTATGGATTCTTTTAAGTGTGCTGATTTTGGAATAGGGAGGGGGAATATACAAAGATGGCCAATATATGGGAACAAATCTTGCTTCCTTTTCACCAGTATTCGTGAACAAATTGAAAATAAATTCAAACAATGGAACAATTTTCAAAGTGACACAATACAGTGCTTCATGTACAGACATCGATGATCCAGTGCCCAGAAGATTTTGGAGAAAATAAAATCATGTGATAAATTTGTGTCGGCCAGAAGAGAACCCATTGATTTCGGAAACAATATGATCATTAACATGGATGAAATTCTAGTGTACTTGTATTACTTTCCTGGATGGATTCACGATGAGATGAGGGTCAAAAGTGTAAGATTTAGCTAGACTAGTGCAGATTGGAAACAAATATGACTTTAGTCATTGCCTTTTCTGCTTCAGGTAATATATTGCCTATAACAATTAATTTTGTATGATATGAGAACGCTAAGAGAAAAATATTCATGCACCAATAGAATGGATTGTACATGTGCAGTAGAAGGGCTGTGTTGATGAGATCTTGCTGCAGCAGTTTAAAATTTATATCAAGAAAACAGTTTTAATTTTTTTAAGAAAAATATATTTCACATGGAGTGCATCTTTCGACATGTAATAGTTGAATGATTTAAAATGTGTCTCACAAAAAAAATGTTGGAATGTATGAATGAATGAGGTTTATATATTTTATATAACAAATACTGACCTTATGTCTTAAGAATTTTTTTAACCTTATCTTGAGTATCTTTTTGCAGAATGTTAGATGATGCTCTACAATTTCGTATTTCCATATAGTTAAATTTTCAAAGAACAATAATTTCCCAGTTTCTCCTCACTGGTTATACCGGCTATTAAAAATGACCTTGTATAGCTATGTGTTTTTAAAAGAACTTTTAATTCAATTTATTTAGTTGTTTGATTGATGGGTGTCTTATGGTTTGTAGAGCATACAGATTAACATTGTTTCAGATGTGCACCATTCAAAAAACTGCTTGTACATTTTCATTTCCAGGACTTAAGAGGTTAATTGTATTTTAAAAAAAAGAGTTGATTTGTACACACAGTGCCCTTTTCAGAAATTGGTATTGTCTGGCAAAATTCAATTTCCATATTTTAATAACTAATAAAGATATTGTATTTTAGCATAATTCAGGCTTATGTTTTAGCAAAATGTGAGCAGTTATATTGGGCATCAGTGTTTTTAAATCTTTCACAATTTCTATAAGCACAATATACAATGAAGTTTCAGTTGAAGTACACAAAAGTAACAGAGGTATGCCATATGCCAACCTTCTCCTCATTGTACAACTCCAACTGTGACCTGTCATTCTCTCAGTACATGCCATCAGTAGACTGCCCCATGAAACATGATTACTAGTAAAATAAACAAGTTCATGCTAATTTGGAATTGTTTATCATCCAAGTTCGTTTTTTCACTCAATTATCTTTACGTTTTTAAACTTTAACTTTAACTCAGCACCATATAACCAATAATGTGCTGGTGTGCCATTAAACTCCGTCATACATATACCATATACATAATATGTAATCATCTTGTTTGTCAAGGCCTTTCTTATGCCTTGGGCGGTCAAGTGCAATTTCACTTCTTTCCACGTGGGTTTCAGTCTCAGGTTCAGCCAATGTGGGTATGTGACAAAGCTGCCGGTAGCTTCCTTTGGGTTGGTGAATCTAACCGTGGATTTCCTAGGTTCCTCACTTAACACTTATACTGTCCACCGTATATAGCCTATCGTGATCAGAGAATTAGCATAAAAGCCCCAAAACAACAATATGGCCTTCTCATTATCTGCAAAGATGTATTTTATTATGATGTTTGGGAAGTCAATAATTAAGCTTGAACTGTTAAGGCACATACTTAATGCCAAATGCACACAGAACATACCCTGATGTTGCACAATCTAAAAGAGAGTAAATATCCATCCAGAAGGTTCATGGAACTTGACATTTTTAACAAAGAAAAATTCATAAGTCAAATATTTGGACACGGTAAAATTTGGAGAAAAACATTACATCAATTAATATCTGTCTAGCTGGGATCTATAATTTATTTCACTATTGTAACTAGTTGAAATTATCTGGAATAATTAAAGTCTTAGTTGATGTTATACAAGTACAAAATTTACTAAATTTGTTCATATATATATATATCTGTGTGTGTCTGTGTGTAATTTACCAAATGTGTTCAAATATATACAAATTTGCTCACACACATTATGGGATAAATATTAAACGTTCGATTTCACTAGGTGTATACAGCATCATTGCAAATATCACAATGCATATATTCAATATCTTCTTCAGATTAAAGATATATCCAAGATACAAAGTAGCTGTTACTTTGGCACCCACGTTTTGTGTGTAAGTGCAATGCAACAGAACATAAATTTTATATATTTTGTCATGATAGTGTATTGGTATTTACAAGTACAAATTTTATTCAATTTGTAAGTACTAAAAGTTTATAATTACACTACATTCTGTGACAAAGGGTTCTTCAATTGATGTTTATCTGACATTATATCCACCCCAATAAACCAAGAAGATATGGCAACTTAAGAATGTTTAGTACAGATGACACTTTAGGCAGGTTTGTCTGATCAAATTAGGGATAGAGCTGGATTAAATGTTTGACATGACAATTGTTTTTGCCGGGCTTGCAAGTATATTTGCCGCAACCCTGGTAATAGTTTCATGGTTACTAGATCCAGGTGTCAAGGGTGAAAAAAATGTTTGTTCCTTCTTACTAATATACTATCGTAACTCAGACATATGTTGATTCAGCTACTCATTTTGGGCATTGACATAACTGTGATTTGCTTATATTGACATTGACATGAATGTTAATTATTGATATGCACATTGGCAGAAATGGGATTTACTTATAACGACATTGTCTTAAATGGGATCTAATTACATGGACATTGACATGAAAGGAATTTTTTTTATGTACAATGAGATTTGTTTATATGGACTTTGACAAACATGTTATTGATATATGTGGCTATGGACATTGACGTGAATGGGATTTATTTTCATGTACATTGACGTAAATGGGATTTATATATATGGACTATGACATAAATGAGATTTATTTATATGGCCATCGACATGAATATGATTTATTTATATGGACATTGACATTAATGTGATTTATTTAAATGGACATTGACATGAATGTGAGTTATATTTATCTACATTGATATAAATGGGATTTATTTTCATGGACATTGACATAAATGGGATTTATTTATATGGACTTTGACATAAATGAGATTTATTAATATGGACATTGACATTAATGGGATTTATTTAAATGGACATTGACATGAATGTGAGTTATATTTATCTACATTGACATAAATGGGATTTATTTATATGGACTTTGACATAAAAGAGATTTATTTATATGGACATCGACATGAATAGGATTATTTATATGGACATTGACATTAATGGGATTTATTTAATGGACATTGACATGAATATGATTTATTTATATGGACATTGACATTAATGGGATTTATTTAAATGGACATTGACATGAATGTGAGTTATATTTATCTACATTGACATAAATGGGATTTATTTATATGGACATTGACATAAATGGGATTTATTTATATGGACTTTGACATAAAATAGATTTATATGGACATCGACATGAATAGAATTATGTATATGGACATTGACATTAATGGGATTTATTTAATGGACATTGACATGAATATGATTTATTTATATGGACATTGACATTAATGGGATTTATTTAAATGGACATTGACATGAATGTGAGTTATATTTATCTACATTGACATAAATGGGATTTATTTATATGGACTTTGACATAAAAGAGATTTATTTATATGGACATCGACATGAATAGGAGTTATTTATATGGACATTGACATTAATGGGATTTATTTAATGGACATTGACATGAATGTGAGTTATATTTATCTATATTGACATAAATGGTACTTATTTATATGGACATTGACATGAATGGGATTTGTATTTATGTGCATTGACACAAATGGGATTCATTTTTATGGACACTGACATAAATGGGATTTATCTTTATGGACATTGAAATAAATGCGATTTGTTTAAATAGACATTGACATAAATGGGATTTATTTGTATGGACATTGACATAATTTAGATTTATGTAAATTTACATTGATATGAATGGGATTTATTTTTGTGGATATTGACATATATGAGATTTATTTATAAGGACATTGACCCTAACGAGTTTTATTTATATTGACGTTGATATAAATGGAATCTATTAATATGGACATTGAGATGAATGGGATATATTAACGTGGACATTAAGATGAATTTAATTTATTTATATGGACATTGACATGAATGGGATTTATTTATATGGATATTGACCTGATTAGAATTTTTTATAATGACATTGACATGAATGGGATTTGTTTATGTGGACATTAATATGATTGGGATGTACTTATAATTACATTGACATACAATACATGGGATTTATTGAAATGGATATTGACATGAATGTGATTTATTAATGTGGACATTGACATGAATTTGATTTATTTATATGGACATTGACATAAATGAGATTTGACTTGAATGGTTTTTTATATAGACCTTGATATAAATGGGATCTATTTGTATGGACATTGACATGAATATGATTTATATCCGTGGGCATTGACATGAATCTAATTTATTTATACGAACATTGACATGAATAGGATTTATTTATTTGGATATTGACCTGATTAGGATCTTTTTATAATGACATTGACATGAATGGGATTTGTTTATGTAGACATTAATATGATTGGGATGTACTTATAATGACATTGACATACAATACCTGGGCTATATTGAAATAGATATTGACATGAATGTGATGCATTTGTATGGAAATTGACATAAATGAGATTTGACTTCAAAGTTGTTTTTTTATATAGACGTTGATATAAATGGGATCTATTTGTATGGACAATGACATGAATATGGTTTATATCCGTGGACATTGACATTAATTGGATTTATTTATGTGGCAATTGACATTAATGGTAATTACTTATAATGACATTAACATGAATGGGATTTTTATACGGACATTTACATGAATGGGATTTATTTATTTGGCCATTGGCAAACATGGGATTTATTAATGTGGACATTGACATGAATGGTTATTTGACTTGAATGGTTTGTTTGTTTTGTTTGTTTTTTCTGGTTTAACGCCATTTTAAGCACAATATAGACTATACATGGCGGCCAGTATTATTGGTAGCGGAATAACCCCGATAACCCCCGAAATGAACCTCAGATCCGGGAGAAGCTACTGGCAAGCTTTCTCACATAACTACATTCGCGGAGTATTAGACTCGAACCCACTCAGACAGAGGTTAGATGGCAGTGATCCGTAACGGACAGCGCTTTAGACCAATCGGACACTTGGGGCCCTTTGACACTGACATAAATGGGATAGATTTATATTTACATTGACATGATTGGGACTTATGCATATGGTCATTGGCACAAATTGGATTAATTTGTATGGACACGGACATCTTCTGTATGTCACCTCTGTCCTCTTCACTCCAAGTCTCAGGCTTTGGCCAATTTGGGAAGAAAGATGTCAGTAGCTTCCCATGGGATTTTATTTTTCACAGGGTGTTCAACGATTATACAATTCATCAATAATACTGGATGCCATATATAGCCTATATTGTGGTAGGAAATGGAGTTAAAATACAAAACAACAACCAGAAGTCAGCCTGATCATACAAAACCTTGGCTGGTCCTTCTTTAATTGACAGTCAGTATAATAGCTATTCCAGTTCTTAAAAATATTCATTTTGTTAAAGAGCCGAGAATGAAACAGCTCCTCCATTTTGTTAGTGATGAATATGTATTCACTTCTTAATTAGATCAAAATTTCTTTATAGCTATTCGAAATAGTGACAGTGCATACTGGTAATGACTGATAACAATTTTTTGCGATATAAATTGTTTAAAATGAACACAGGGCTTCATACATGTTTGTTAGACAATGTTTGGAGTCGTTTGGTCAACTGGTTTTTGACCAGGTGAGTCAAATGTTTGTCATCAAACCATCATCTGCCCATAAATTGTCACAGCTTTCTTACTGACACTTTTAGACTACTTGCACAATAGCCTTCAAACTTGATACACATTCATCACAAGGTCAAATTGGTCCGAAATTAAAATGTTCTTGGTCAAACATTTAATAGGGCTAATTTTCATCTTTGAACTCTATTTATTACTATTCAACTTGAAAGTATGGTCACATAAACATGGAGTTTTCAATTAAAAGACTTTATAATATCTAATTAGTTTTAATTGAAAGTGGTGCCCATCTGACATCTATCATGGCCGTCTGTTCATTGTTCCTTTATTGTAGCTATGGAACTCCACTTGTAGAAAATCTGGTTGATAATCGAAGGGTTGCATTTACAATATATATAATTCTTAATATGATTTGAAGCAGGATGTACTGGTAGCCTCCATTTAGACGTGTAGCACGTTCAAAAGAGCTCCGTAAAAATTATCATCATTTACCAGTCATATCATCATTGTTAGATGAACCAGCAATATTACAATTTATGCTGAAATAAAGTTTATTTCTTGCTCTTTTTAACTGTTTGTTTGTTGTTGACAAAACTAAGAGAATGAACAGTACTTTGGATATGAAAAAGCTCAACTCAGCGTCTCACATTGAAAGCAAGAGATATTGCATTCGCTATGGAAATTCCATTTAAACTCCCAAGTCACCGTGTCAAGACCTCAAAATAGTACCACATTGTAGAGCAGTGAACGGCCTTTATTTTCATATACGTTTGAAATATATATGTTTAAATTAAATTTTCTTGGTAAGCATCTACAAAACAGGTTCATTATTCATGCTAAATATATCGGATTCTTTTAAAATTAATATATGATACCTGTATGTGCTAAAGAGCCCAATTTTCTCTAAATTTAATCATATGCATGCCTTTGAGATCGCACTAACGGCAACCAATCGCAAGCGTGTAACCTGCAAGGTCATATTCAAATATTTCTAGTCACGCGCTCTGAGGTACTCCGAATTAAAGGGCTGACTTCTCATCGACAAGTGATCCAGATTTTGGTCTTCTTTGTAAGGAATTGCCACAGTACATTCGTAAGTATTGTTCGTCTTACGTTTCCAAACATTTATGAATATTTCTATGCATTTCTTTATTTTTATTTTAATAAATTTGATAAGATAATTGTCGATAAAATATGTGTGTTTACTGCGACAGGAAGTTTACAATAACCATGTGTTAACCTATCTTGCATTCCAAGGTTGCGAGAATAATTTAATTTTAATAAATAAAACCTACCTATATTGATTAGATGAATTCGTAAAATGAGTGAATAATTAATCATTATGTTCATAAATATTTTGTGTAGTGCTTGTTACTTTTCTAATTTCCTCACATTTATTGGACGTTTATAAACCTGAAGTTGGTTTCTTTCTTACGATGCATATTTTCTGTCTGTATCAAATATTTCTTGGTTGAAGTTTCCCTGTTTTTCTTAGTTGGTATCACTGGGAAATTAATTATCATACACCAATAGTAATTACTCTCTGTATAAGTCTGTTTCTCTGCTATATAAATTTTAAAAATCAAATTTCCATCCTCCCAATCAATGTCATTTGGTGTTGTGTATAAACGTATCTAAACATTTCTTGGTAAAACAAAACAAAATGTGCTCACAAAGTTAAAACATAAAATTATACGACCTGAATATCTCATTCTATAAAAATAATTAACGTACAATTTTGACTGATATTTTAACAGTATTTAAATTTCATACTGTGGAAGAAAATTTTAAATTTACCAAATATTGCACAGGTGTTATAAATTGTTAACTGTGATGTTTTGCACTTTTACAGAGTATGAGTACTTCCACCGTTTGTCTAGGTGGTTGATTAAAAAGGGCAAAAAGAGTAAAATAACTCTCGAGCATCAAGAACAAGACATTATACTTTGTTATTGAATTTGATATAAAAAGTTCCTTTTTCGTTTCAACAAAATATTGTTAGTGTTTGTGCTCTTCTACACAGTGCAGATTTTATTTTTGGTGGTTGTGTGTTGACGTCATGTGAGTTCTGCGCAAGGGGTGGGGATATGTTAAACAAAAAATTGTTTTAAATCCTCAAATGGGTATCATTACAAATATATCATTGCATCGTTTACAGCAATCTGAACACAATACACTTCAAATTTCAAAATTTGATAAACAAATAGCCAAGATATTGAATGTTTAATATGTGTGGCTGTATTTGCGTGGACCAATTAGGTGAAGATAAATAATTTTGGAGGTATGCCACATCGTTATTTCAGAGAATTGAGTTCCCTCAAAATTGAGCAAAGTCTCTGTATAGAATGCAAGAGATCTGGAAAGTTACAGACATAAACTATGGTTAGTTTTAATAATATCAACTACTTTATTTAGCCAATTATTAAATTTAACAATTTTTAATAAAATCACGGCATTTTATGAAGATAATTTTTACCTATAACTTTTGAACAGGATGAGGTACACGTATAATCTTTGTGTTGTTCTTTTAGTTTGATAAAGACCACTCTATTGGTTATAAAATCCACGCAAAATAGATTTTCTAAGTTGAAATATTGGATCTCAGCATATAGAAACAGATATTATACAGCATGAATACAGCATGAATTTAGTCTCTAAATTTACTTTTCTGCAATATAAGCAATTTTGGTCTCATAGCAGGATATATTGAACTTCTTTTAATGATGATTTAGAGAAAACAAATGCAGTATGTATTGATAGCAATAATTTCTAAGACTAACGTATGTGCTTATTATACCAGCCAGTTGAAAAACATAATGTAGAAGTTACATGGTAGCAGTTTGGAAAAGAATGAAGTCACATTTAATTGGAGCTCCACTAAGGCTCTAAGGCAAGGATTGCAACTATATAGCAGAAAATGGCCTTACTTTAATGATTGTAGACGGTCAGATACTGATAGAATCATCAACCACTCCAGTGGCCTAGTGGTTAGAGTATCCGCCTCAGTAGCGAGAAGTCGTGGGTTCAAAGCCCGTGGCCGAGTCATATCAATGACTTACAAAAATGGTACTAACAGCTACCTTGCTTGGCGTTGAGAATTAAGAATCATCCTTTGTTTGAGTATACCAGATTATCCAAACTACAAAACCTCTTGAAACCACTCCTACTTGCGTGTCTTGTCATAATCCCCGACTACATAATTGGTGACACAGGGTGACGTAACTAAAAGATTCGAAGCAGACCTGATGTCCTGGCCAACATTCTATCGAATGAATGGGTAAGATGTTTGTGTAGAACAAAACATTAGCCACCTTTGTCTTGCTGGTTCCCGACACAGAAGTTTGCCATGGATGCACTGACAGTCAGTTGGGATGAGTTATGGGTCATTTCTTACTCCACGCCCACCCTACCCCCACCCTACCCCCACCTCCCATCCATGGCAATGAAAACGAAAATAGTATAGAAAAGAAGGGGTCATAACTGCATGATAGTTTTTATGTCTCAGACATGTTAAATACTTCAATTGGGGTAAGAATTCAAGAAGAAACATAATTTCGGTGTTTACATGTTACATTATTTTCCTTTGTGCTTCAGATTCCCACACATCTTTAATTTGACTCCCAGTCTTGTTACCAAAGTTTGGATTTTTCCTCTGTCGGATCTAGTTTTGACACCAAGGAGATTGTTTACTACCATGCACTCCAAAGGGGGATTCACTGTAATCTACAAGAAACATTTGCTTATTGCAAATAAAGAAGTTCTATTAAGTGAAAATATTGTACAAATTTACACTTTCTTGTAGCAATTTACATACTTTATCTTGTGTGTTGCAGAATATATTTTATTTTGCTTGCGATAGAATCATTCCTGTTTGGCCTTTTTATGATAGCCATACGCTGTGATCAGGTAAGCTGATTGACCTTATGAAATCATTAATTTTATATTTGAAAAGCTTTATCATATTTGTATAATTAAATGATATGTTACCACTCATGAGGATGACACGTGTTGTATAGTTACAGTGTATGTAGTTTGAGAATGTGAATCAGTTCATTACTCTTAAATTCTAATGTTTTAATGTTCTCATTGGATTCAATATCACCATATTATGTGCTGATTATGGTATAATATAATGATTTGCTAAACGAAACCTATATTTGGGAAAAAGATGAGTTTGATTTGGTTGCATCATGAACAATACAATACAAAGGTGAAACTAATAATAAGGTGTAAGTTATCATATTTGAAGACTTTAGAAAAAAATGTAAGGTCTATATTTTGTATAACTATCTTGAATATGTGCGGATAAAATAATTGGGTTTTATTCATTTAATATTTTGTTTTAATTGCTTATACAAATTATTATTTTATTTCACATACAACGCTGGTATTCTATTATAAACTAGCAAGCTGCTATCTGCCTGCATATGACAATGAACTACTTTGAATTCGTAAATTACAATAGCAATAAGGCCAGAACAAGGATGAATATTATGGTATTAATTGGCTGCGATAGCTTTTGCCTTTAAGTTAGGAATTTTCGACAAATATTTGAGCGTGCATGATAATAAGGTCTACTAAATTGATCCTTATTAAATGGTGACTAAATCAAACATTTAAGATGACACACAAAGGTGAGAGATTAAGATTATATTGCCTAAAAATATATTTTAATTTAAACAAATTATTTCGTTATAGAATAGACTTTACATTCGATGTCTTTCTGCTCCTGGCATAACTTGCTGTTACAGTTCTAACGAACGCACGAGACTGTAGATGGACATACATCATACTGTGAAATATGTTTTGTTAGGAACCCATATATGTGTGTTAAAAGATTTTGCTTTATTATGATATATATATACAAACTCTGTGTCTGTTCTCCAAATAAATAATGAGATGTTGCTGCACTTGACGTCCTATAATATAGCGTCTGCATAAGCAATCCCATGACAAGGAGACAAGCTTTCACATGTCATCGATATAAGTTCTTGTTAAAACTTCAAATAAGTTTGCTAATACAGGTGTAACTTTAAATTTGTTGATAGCTTTGGAGAAACGAATAAAATCGATTTGAATCAATGTTATTAAAGATTAAATAGGTTATGAATCAGAGAAAGATCTTTGAAGTGTTATCAGTGTTCTAGTACAGTTCGAGCTGCATGACATTTGCTGGGTATAAAGTATAAATTGGCATCACAAGGCACTCAACTCATGATTCATAGCAGCAAGAAAATTATTCCATACCATAATAGTCCGATAAATAGGTACCTGTAATAACTCGTTTTGTTCTGTTGATAGTGTCTGGGAACAAATATAGATATATTAGGTTAGTTTTGGGGAATGCATTTGAACTGATCTTTAAAAGTTCTTCTATAAAACCTTGCATTACCAGGGATTAACTACGTTGAATATTAAAAGTAATTGACGCTTTAGGCCACATAATATTTTAGACTATTACACTTTATTTATAGACCTATGGTGCCGTATTAAAGCATTTCAAGTCCACATGCTGTTCATATCCAAACACAAATGCGTTTGGCTAGGCTGAGATTCAAGTAGGTACGTGGACCAAACACAATGTTTTAAACATGTTTGAATGCAGACCGCATGGTTTGAATATGATCTTAATTTTAACCATTTTAGTATTTGTCTGCTGGAACCTTGACAGTAAAATAATAGATTCGAGTTGATGTGCTAACCACAGAGGTATGAGAACAGAAATTAGAGCATTTTTAAGAGGTATGATGAGAACAGAAATTAGAGCATTTTTAAGAGGTATGATGAGAACAGAAATTAGAGCATTTTTATACCCATTCCTGGACACATTACATATCTATGAAGATAGATAGATAGATAGATAGATAGATAGATAGATAGATAGATAGATAGATAGATAGATAGATAGATTATTTATTTATTTATTTATTTATTTATTTACATGACAACAAGAATCAATTACTCTGTCAAGCTTGTTTTTCGAGTGTGCTTTATAATTACAAAAATAAGCCACAAGATACAGTACAAAACTTTTACACAAACAATGAATCACTTACATGTCCTGATATAATACAAAAATCGAAATAATTCAAATACTAGATTACATTGTAATTTAAATAATGAATTGAAACTTGAACATCAAACAATGGAGAGAGAAGTACAATATATTTTCACTACAAATACAATCAGTAAAATAAGCAAAATGTTTAACAATATGAATAAATGTTTTAAAGCCCAGGCCTATTTATTGCAAATGAAAAACGATATTTACCATAATACATAATGGGGAACTAACCTAAACTCATTTAAAGAAAATCAAACATGGACGAGAAACAAAGAACAAAGAAAAAACAGACATATATGTGGCAATATAAATGTGATGAAAATGAACATGTTGGTGTATCTTGTTGGTAGGTTAGAGACATAAATGATTACCAAATTGTACAATGTGCTTATGCTAGGTTAGATTTGTTTAGAACGTAATTATGTCACGAGATCCCTGTATTATTAAGCATGTATTTGGAGTAACCCACATAATGGATATAGTTGAAAAGGTATTTGTAAAATGGGTGTTTATACCTTCAACACATAACTATCAAAAGTTCCTGTCAGTGTAAAAAATAATAAACTATTTTGCTTCAACGAAGAAAGCACAATTCATAAACTACATCAGTTGTGACTCTGTCTTGCATTACCACTTTTAATTTTGACGATACATTTCTGTCTTTCTTTTTTACAATTGTCCATAGTAATTAAACATGAAATGTGTGATTTGTAGGATACTGCCTGCTTGAATGTCGTCATTATAAGCGAATCATACTGAAATACATCATTGAAACTATACAAATCGTCATGTGACTCTCATGCTCTAGTACAAGGATAAGCAATGACCTCGAAACATGTCAGATTAATTGTTATCGTACCTTAAATACTGCGAATTTACCTAACACTATTTAGACATTTAAGACTTGTCAAGAAATTATTGCACATATATGATTTTGAAAAGAACAATTCGATTTATAAATGTCGCACAATTATATCGACTTCAGTTCAAACTGATTCTGCTCACACCTTAATGTACATATGAATAATTACTAGATAAACAAGATTATAGAGTCTACTAATGGAACCCGGACCACAATTAACATTTCCTTAAATCATAATTACCTACAGGTACGTTCCTTCTGGAATCTTCCACATGCTAACAAGATACAATTCTTATAACTAGAAGGTATGCTACTAAAAATATAACATGAACTGTAAAAAGCAAAAAGACAGACATTTCATGGTAAATGTTCTATATTTTGGTAGAATATGAAGTTTATTTTGAACAAGGTCACATCCAAAATACAATTATATATTAACACAAATCTAACAAACCATGGACATAAATCAAGATAAGTTACAATGGAGGCGAGAGAAGTACAATACATTTTTACTAGAAATAAAGTTTGAAAAATATGCAAAATGGTTTACAATTTGAATTAAGAAAATAAGATTGCACCACATGATACTAATTTTTAACAAAACCAATGCCTATTTCTTGCAAAGGAAAAACGGCATTTACTATACTACATAATGGTTAACTAACGTAAACTATTTAAAAAGATAAAAATGGCAATACAATAAGAACATAGAAGCAACAAACATATGTATGACAAATAAAATATGATGAAAGCTATCATGCTAGTGTACTCAGTTGGTAGGTTAGAGACAGTAATGATTTTTAAATATTGTAATATACATACCCTGGAATCCTTAAACAACGGTAACATTACATTTAAAGTAATGCTAAAGACATTCCAGCATTTTAGATTTATTTAGATGGTAATTCTCTTCACCAGATCCCTTTATCATTAAGGATGTACAGGAAGTAACTGACATAATCAAGATAGTCAAAAAGGAATTAACATTTCTAAAATATGCATTTATACTTCGAATACTTGACTATCAATAGTTCATATGAATTTAAAACAAACGAACGATTTTTAAAATGTATAGATAAAAAAGACTAAATAGTCTTATCCTGGATACTCCAACCCCAATAAGCATTTCCTTAAATCACTATTACCTAACGGTACGTTTCCTTCTGGAACTTTACACATGATGACGAAACAAATCTTAATTATAATTAGAAGGTGAGCTACTAAAAGTATAGCATACAATGTGGTAAATAAAATCACCTGTATTTCATGGTAAATTTTCAATGGATTAGTAGAATTTGTAATTGATTCTGAACGATGTCCAGTCCACAATACAATTATGCAGAACATATCATGTATATAGAAAATGCTAACAAACAGTGAACATAAAACTCTCTCTCTCTCTCTCTCTCTCTCTCTCTCTCTCTCTCTCTCTCTCTCTCTCTCTCTATCTCTCTCTCTCTCTCTCTCTCTCTCTCTCTCTATATATATATATATATATATATATATATATATATATATATATATATATATATATATATATATATATATATATATATATTGTTCTTCAGTAAATCTTAATTCCAGAAGCAGTGAGCCATTCTCGGATACCTTGAAAATCTAGTGCTAGATTACCTTCTCTGAGATTTTCACCGACTTGTTATGTGTCGCCCAATTAAACAGTTGTTATTCATTCTGTTTAGAAATGAAGATCAGTAAATATACATTAGAAAATCATTATGTTAACTTAAGGAACAATTTACACATACGTTGGTTAACATTATAACTAGAAGTAACGAAAGATGATTTATATTCTAATCTAAAGAATATTTAGGAAATATACGAGTGTTTTTACAATTAACCGTACCCATAATCCATACCATTTAAACGGAAGAAACCGTTTGGAAGGCACGAAGACGCACTGATATCGCGCAAGTTCGAAAACCTTTAAGCTTGTATAGAGGTTGGTTTTATTGAATCACATAGTCCACGAGTTATGATGGCAATTGTCAGGACTGGTTAGAGTTATAGTATTTACTTGTTTATCGCAGTATTTCATTTTAATAATGTGTACCTTGACCACTTTACAATGAGCGGCATATATAAGAATTTAAACTATATTGAGTCTTTGAAGTGAATTTATATAATGGACAACTCAGGATCTCTTGAATGTTACTGAGTATCTACGACAAGTATAATTGTGTATTTTCTGTGTTAGTCTCCATTGTGCAAAAATGGAGTTCTGCTTAGCAGTCGGAATATTGGTAAATCATTTGCGTTTGGTTAGTTTGTAGGACAACTTTGCTGCATTAAGATTCATTAGATATCCATATTCAATCACAGCTTAAAGAGATATGGGACACTCTTAATTGTACAAACGACGAAAGAACCGATACTCATTAATGTGGGTGCTATAATAAATATTTATATAGCGGATTTCTTATTAGCATCGTGTGTTGATGTTCATTTCAGCATAGGAACAGATTAATTATAAATGAAAATCCTATTCTATACATGTTATACATATTGTTTTATCACAGTAAATATTCAGTTCATCTTCATGATAAGTTATTACTTTTAAGACACAATTATCGACATGAGTATCGGATGATGTGCAGAAGGGAAATCTACCCTAGCAAGGCATTGGGACTGGTCTTTCGACATACTAAACTTAACGAATGAAATTATG
The DNA here is from genome assembly GCA_029339505.1 of Unio delphinus. Taxonomy (NCBI): domain Eukaryota; kingdom Metazoa; phylum Mollusca; class Bivalvia; order Unionida; family Unionidae; genus Unio; species Unio delphinus. The sequence continues at coordinate 7,468,610 of JAQISU010000274.1, forward strand.
AATATGATTATCTTTGAAATACATGAAAACGAATGTGATTTTCAGATAATTATTTCAATCCTACAATGGGTCTATTGGATACCTCGAGAATGTGTTCTGCTCCTAAGGAACTGTACGTATTGTTTCCTTGATTCTCATATGGATGAAGCTTCTCGTATTCTTTGATGCAGGATCCTCTAAAAGAAAATTAATGCCACTTAACTTATATATTATATGTTTGTTTGTCTGTGTATCTGTCTACAGTCTACATGTTTGTAGATAGTAAATAGAAAGTCTCTCACATTATCCAAAGGTGTGACTTTCGATTTGAGTGTAATATTCGTGTTTGTAAAGAATGAAGTAAATCAGGTCACGATCAACTTATGAATACAATACATATACATTTCGTAGATATAGTTACCTGTAAAAGTCTGTCACGTTTTGCCCGACCCAAAATATTATAGAAACATGTATAATCAAAGTAATTCGGACAAGCCATTGTTTAATGGTAAACATGACGCAGGCTAACACTATCTCTTACGTAAGTTTGCCATGGCTAGGGTGGGAAGCCCGACCAAGGCCGTCAGAAGCGCAATTATCACCTTGGTGTGGAAGAGCTTGTGCAGATCAAAAAAGTTGCCCGAAGAAGTGGGCGTGTCATATCTTCTTGTTCCGCAGACTGACAGCCAGGTTGAATTGGTCGCTTAGTCGATTGGACAGATCCACAGCGCTACTATAGTTCGTTAGAAAGATTGCCAGAAGATGGCAACTCCGATCAGACATGCGTTATTGGCGGAGAAGAATCTTAGGACAGATATCTAACAGCAGCTTCTAAAGGAAGCTTCGAGGGACAGACCAGTGACAGTGGTCCCAGTAGTCTCCGATAGAGAGACAGAAGAAAAGAGAAGGAAGGAGAGAAGTAGGGATAGGTGAAGTCCAGGAGGAGTGCGAGGAACGATATAAAGAGATGAGTAGAACCAAAGGCCAGGAGAAAATCGAACTCACACTGAAAATCATGAGATGAAGTAGGCTGTCACTTGGAGGACGAGTGATTGAGTTTATCATTTAAAAATTATCGATTTTATTAAATTGTTATTATTTTGAATTTCACCTTCGGGTTCAATATAATTTAACCGTCGGCAGTGCTGACTGGGGTCTCAGAGCTGTACATCTATTTCGTCAGTAATTGAACTTTATAACTTCACGAGCCAGGGTGGAACTTCCATAATATTTTAATTAGTATATTGGAAGTATCCCAACCTAACCTTTGCAAACGCTACAAAGACCAATTAAACTTTGAGGTAAAAATATAACATATTTTATAACGATGTTGGCTTTTAAATATCGTTATATTCCATTTGACATCCATCTATTAAACTGTGAAATATATAGCTTGAAACTATCAATACCTTTGATTGTTATAAGTTGTATCACTTAATCAATGTCGACTAAAGGATTGCATATTAATCTTTTTGAAGCCATTATACAATTAGTTCAGGGATAAAGGCATTGAAAATAGTGCTGAAATATTAAGTAAACGAATTTATTTTCAAAACGATTAATTTGATTACAGCACATGTACACATACATCAGTTATTGAAAGGACATGTACTCTGGTGGGAAACAGGCAATTATATCTTCAGCAGAGAGATATAAACTAATGTGACGTAATTAATATTAGCAAAGATGACGAGATAAAATATAACGTATCGAAATTTCTTTATTTCAGGAAATTAGATCAATTCGTATATTTATTTTACACAGGTGGTGTCAAGTTCTGTAAATAATAAAATACAAGAATATACAGTCATGAGGTTAGTGTTGCATTGTGGTTCATAAAACAATTTAAATGTTTATCAAATTGATTTTCCTGAAATAATACCTAAAGAGGATAAGCAAACTGTAACTAAATTAACAAAATCGGTTGATGATAAATAGTGATTATAGCGTCCGCCTCGGAGGTCGCAGGTTTGAACCAGGACCGAGTCATACTTACGTCTTTTAAAAGTGGTGCTAACAGAAAAAACCTAGATAGGTGCTACGCCTTTAGGGGCTAGTGTTAGGACTTGTGTCAAGATCATGTAACTGGGTGACACATCATGTTACAAGTCCGCGCCATGATACCTAATGGCTAAGCATCACATTAAACTTTCACACAGGAGGCACTGTAGCGACATGACTGAAGTATATTTAAAGCGGTATTAAAAATTCAAATTACACATGATCTTATTGATAAACATTATTTTCTAATTATTATTATTGTTTTCCCCATGTAAAGGTATGCTGATTTATCCAATTCAACAGTTTCTTTTGTTGCGTTTTATCTCCTGTTATCGTGATAGCGCGGTGGAATCTGTAGCAGAGTATCATTAACCAAGCCAATCATTTAAGGCATACATCCACCCATCTGCCCTCCATCCATTTTATATATGCATCAGCGTATTTTAGTGACATAAGTGTGTCATACAATTTATGTAAGTCTACAGTCTTTACTTTTATCAATTTTCATTTGAAGAAGCCTATTTTAAATGTTTACTCACTGTTTCTGCATTTGCAATATATATATGACAGCATTTTTTTAAACGCATTTTTTTAAACGCATCAACTCATCATAAAGTCATTATTGTTTATCAGTACATTTATCCTTTCACATTGTCTGATATATATTTATACTTGTTTTTTTGCACTGTTTCGATAGTTACCTTGGATAGTTGTCTTCTGTTTGTACCGTTTCGATGCCTGTAAATAATAATAATCATTATAATAATAATAATAATAATAATAATAATGATAATAATAATAATAATAATAATACACTGTATTTAACCAGGATATTATATTTGGCTTTGAATGACCGAACCGCCAAGTGATGACCGGTATTTAAAAGTGTATGTTATCAAAACATCTTAGATTTTCAAAAAAAAGCTTTAAACATTTACGAACACATCTTTAAAATGAAATGTTTGAGCGGCCCATTTCTGCAATTTGTCATTTATGGACAAATTCTAATTCAATCGGTTTACCAGTATAATACAGCTGTAGCCTCTCATTCACAGTGTTTCCTTTAGAAAAAAACAGTGCAACCAACACGACTGTTGAAAGTTTTGAGTTGCTTTATCGACGACCATTTTACATTCTAGATGCAATGGTATGAAAGCAACTTCCAAAGAGTTGTATGAGTGTTAAACTCATAAAACAAACAATTGCGCTATATGGAGTAAACACTAATGCCAGTAAGTGAATAGGTTACGTATTGTTTTGATTGGTACCAACGTCATATTAGATGCAATACTTAATACCCATATTTGTTTACACGAACATGAAATATTCTTGACATCAATTTGAAGTTTAATTTTACCCAAGTTGAGAGATTTATCATATACATATAGTATAGGATGGAAAGAGACGACATCTGTGTTTGATTGTACCGGACACACAATAATTAGTGAAGTGAATAGCCCCAACTATAGACTAAACGAATACAATGTATTACAAAGGCTAATGTCTAAATATACCATCAACTAACTATTGAATGATTTGCTGAACAAAGTTCTCGAAACACATGATAAAATAACTTTATAATAATCGTTTTCTACCATATTCATTCGTCTGCTTTACCATATCATGTATAATTAGCCAAGAAATATAAGAATCATTATGTTCATAATATTTTCTATTACATAGTTCTTGAGTTCCAAACAGCACACTTGTGAGCCATTTGAGTGATAACTAATTCCATGTTAGTGGATTTGTCCTGTATCGTTTCATATGGCATTCTTTTCAAGTTAGATGCATTATTAAACACCGATTTGTTAACACGAACATGAAGATTTGTTTACGTCAATTTAACCTTTAGTTTCACTGGAGTCGAACGATTAACGATATTAATGTAGGGTAGTTTTCAAAGAGACATGTACCATCAAGTAGTTCTCAAAAACCCTTATAAATTGTGCGTTTACTAATTATATTAAGAATACAAATGTAGGAATAATCCTGTACATTATATCTTCCGTTTTCAAAAATGTACGAATATATTTACATATGATTAGGTTCGAATTGCATAAAGTATCTTTAATTTCAGACGTGGAATAAACGATTTATTATCCCAATTGATTCTAGCATGTATGACTCAAATTATTTTCGTAGGATACAGACAGAGAGATACAGAAAGACAGAGAAAGACAGAGATAGTGAATAGGGAAAAAACATATATTCAGAGTTATGTACCAATAGGTTCTAAATATATGCTTAGATCAGTCGTAATGCTGCGAGGCTCTTCATATTCCCTTTCATCAGCAGCATCACTTTTGTTAATATGTCTGGAAATTGGTCCCATCTTTAAGGCATTGTCTGAGGTAATATCGATCAAAGAATGATCTACATGATTTATCAATTTGAGTATGTATTAATTATTAGTCATAACTTATAATTAACAAATAAAAGTATCTGAAAAATTCTAATATTAATTATTTTTAAGCGTAAATTTGGACTCCAAACGTAGCAAGAATTAATGGGATCAAATATAACTTACTAAAACACTACACAAATTCAGATTATGTTTAGCAGTAACGATATAGAAGATAAGGCAAAGTGATAGAAAAAATATACTTAAATCTTTCTACAACTGATTCAGTCATTGCAAGGTTTCTACAATAATAAATTGTCCTACTATGTACAACTACATCAACGTTTATGAATCTAAGTTTTAAGATCGTGGATTTTAGCGGAGCACAAAGTCTGATTATTTACTATTAGAACCGGTTTGAATGATGTAAGTAGGCTTCAGCTAAGGGGACTTACAGTCTTACAGGATTTGCCTAACAATTTACTAACTAATAAATCATGAAGGCAAATGAATGCAATATTTGATCTGGCAAAAAGTTCGTATCACCAAACGACTTGAACTGCCGATTTTACTCTCGCCCAACCAAGGTTCAATGTTAATGCGTCTAGCAAATGCCAATCAATCAAATGAAAATAAGAGTTTCCAAATTTAATTGTTGCTTACATGGGCGTTGAAAGGAGCGCATCAGTTATTTTCCAATACACATATTCTAGTAGACTTATGTAAAGTCGGCTCTTCGGTAGTTGTCTCTTCTACAATGGATAATTAACGATGAATACAAACAGGTGTTTTATTCAGTCATCTAAAGTGAAACATTAAGGTATTGTTGGATCTTCAATTTTAAGGGTATATGGGCATTGTTCATTTAGAAATGGTATATATATATATATATATATATATATATATATATATATATATATATATATATATATAGAGAGAGAGAGAGAGAGAGAGAGAGAGAGAGAGAGAGAGAGAGAGAGAGAGAGAGATTACGTCTGTTGTCAACATATAGATAATATTTATAATATGCTAAACTCGCCTAAAGTCTGAGACAGACATGTGTCCATCTTTAATCCCATATGTCATCCTGTTTACATACGGATTTCTACCTTCTTCGAATCAGTCGATTTAAATCGATGTCTGGTAAAATATTTACTGATGAAATCACTCACCTGGTCCGATGCAGGTAAATCGGAAAGAACCTCTTCTCCATAGTATTAACAAAGTAATGGCAACAGTAGGTGGAACAGTCACGGCCACACCAATGGCAGCGAACAATAACCTGAGCCATACTTCTGTCAGTGAAAGTAAACAGCACTGTACCAATTTTAACACCCTTTCCTTTTTCACATGCCATCGAAAAAAATTTTTTTGTTTAAATGTCGCAGTAGCACAATGTTAAACTTTAAGACACTATGAATCCAACAAATTAATTACAAAATTTTTTTCCAGAATCTGCTCTTGATCCACGTTGAGAACATAGTGCAAGTTATAGAGCTATTGTGTGAAACATAATTAGTTTTATACATTGCACAAATGTGCTACATAAGGAGTATTACGCTTTCGTTTTGTTGAGAAGAGTACAATATCTAAAATTGCTGATGACAATGTAAGTTATCTTCAGTATAATCTATCGCGAAGAGAAGTTGTCTGAAAGCAATAACAGTTATTGTTTTGAATACAATATAAATTAAATCGAAATCTGATTATTCCTTTCCATATCTAAACCTAAGTAACATTAAATTATTAAATACGAGATTTTGATAATGTTGCGTTTGCAATATATGTGCAAGATTTAGATACAAGAGGATCATATTTTCTCTTCTTAACGTTGACTTGCGAATTCCACAATTTTGTAATTCATTAATGTTTATATCATACGGCACATCTTTTTTACAATTGAAAATCATCACATTCGTTCTCACATAGTATTTAAACATATGTATCGTGCAAATTACCATATATCTGATTAGTAAAGATGATATTGTAATGTTATACGTAGATAGGGTATATATTTATTTTACTACTCAATAAATAATAAAAGCACATGCTGTCTTCAGGTGAGAATATACTTTGCAACATTTGAAGTTACGAAAATAGTAACGTTGTTATCGCTCGACATAATGAGCCATGTTTTTCGCTACATACCATTTCCCCCGTCAGAACTTGCTGTATTAGTGACAAATGATGAGCTGAAATATCCATGTGGACGTTCCGTGCTTGATAGTTCTATGCGTTCTAAATTAAAATAAATTCAATAGGTTAATATAGTAGGCTTCATACATCATCACCTTATATCTGATGCATTGCATTTGCTTGTTTTGGATACGTTTAATTATTTTTTTCAATTGTTCGTTAGCTTAATGTTCATCAGCTAAATTTGATTCACTTGTACTTGTATTGTTTAACATTGAATGTCAAGATGCGAGTAACATGTTTAGTTACGAATACATTGGCAGCTAACGCAGTAGGAAACCTTTTAAATTATGTGTAATGTTTGCCCGTAAATAGACCCTGTCTGCCCCATGTTCCATCTGTAAGCTATAACGGAAATTAATATAAAGTCAACATCAGGACATAATACTTCTGAAAATTGCAAGTAGAATACCTTTCCATATCATGCATACGATTGATGATTAAAATAAGTTGAGTGAAACATCATGCATAGGGTAATAATAAGATTACTCTTAAGCCGTAAAACAATAGGAGGTTTCAGAAGAAAATGACGAGCACGTAACCTCCGATATGTGATAACAACAGATATTGATGGCAATATAAAATATGTTAGTTATGGTAATCAAATTAGTGTGGTTATGTCTTAGGTTTGTACTATAAACTTTTTTTTAACGCGGTAGAAAGTGGCAAGATATATTAGCGACCCTACTTTATATACTTCACTAAATTAACATCTGATCAGGACTACGTGACTTCATGGTAATCTTGCAATTGTATCAATGCAAAGTACGATTAATTGATGAATCCTAGTAGTTTGTCATAGAAAGGATACAACATTTAGAGAGAGAGAGAGTGAAGGATAGAGTTGAAATGAAATCTTAAATACAAATTACCTATAATAAAATATGGTTGTAGCAATAAAATAAATATTTAAAATGATACAATGTTTATAAATTGTCGGTATATTATCATGCTAATATATTGAAGCAGTCATGTTATTTTGTCTATGTTACTATTTAATACATTCTAACAATCAATCACTTTATAAAACATCAGTACAAATTTATCCTACCACTGCTGTATGCATGTTCATTCAAATAAAGACCTTGACCTATTATTAATTTGTCGTATCGGATGTAAATTCCGAACCTGAATAATTTAATACAAATCATCAATTCATGCTATGCCTATCAGGGTTAAATAAAATCCACTGGAGGATTTACTGGTACTTTCAATGGATGCGGTTTACATATTTGTGTGATACAGTAAAAGCTACTACTGTTCAGAGATGGACAGTGTTAGTCGAAGTATAGATGCTATTACTGACAATACTACTTTGAGCTTGGACTGACGTGTTTGAGATAATATCTCCTTTGTTCTGAATGTATTATTTATTAATGTTCTAACAATCTAATTGATGCAACATAAGATTAACATGCAATATGTTAACAATGAATCTCAAGCAGAACTAATTTTCAATAAGAGCCATGGATACTAGGCATATTTGATATGTGTTTGTTGTTTGAATATAGTTTCCGATGATCAGAAAGGTCATTGGACCTCACGAGGATATCCTGATTACAGTGAACACACGTAACATCCAGTGATATGTGCAGATTTCACGAGCATCAGAACAATACTGCAAGGCACTATACAATGAAGAAGAAACCGAGGCAGGCAGAGAAAAATGTGTGAAGATATAATTCGAGAGATGACAAGCTTGACATTGAGCGACTCACTGAGAACCACGGTATACCAGGCTACGGAACTGATGTTGATGATGATTTTTATTACAGGCTCTTCAATGTCATGCATTTCCAGTAAATGAAAATCACAGCATATCAAATTATCGTTTTAAGAAGTGCTTGTATGAGAAACCAACCATGTCCACGAATTTATAATAATTTTACCAGAAATTACCATCATGGACTATGTACACTCTAGTAATTGTCATCGGTCGGTAGGACTTGGACATGGATACTGTATGCACTCTCATTTGAAACTTAATCAGCCAGTTACAGCACACGTGGTCCCTGTTAACCATGATACTTCCGGAAAAGTTAAAGCAAGGTTGTTTCCACCATTTTATCCTGGCCGTATACTTTTGTATTACATGGGTTCAGTTGCTATGTCACGTTAGTAACTCCCACGTGAGACGTAATATTAGCTTGCATTATATCTCTCTCTCTCTCTCTCTCTCTCTCTCTCTCTCTCTCTCTCTCTCTCTCTCTCTCTCTCTCTAACAAAAGAAGTAGATTTGCTGACTGTCAATGAAAAGAATGAAATGCATAATATTTAGACAATGCTTAATACGTTATCATGCAATCTTCATCAATTAGAATTTGTGGGTTCTTGGTGTTCTTTTTGTTAAAAATATATGTTTAATTATTTATATTTTTATATCGTTTTCAATGTATCTGTTGTACGTTGATACTTTTTTTCATTTGAAAGCAGAATTAGACAATTTTTTCAAGACATTACTTTCCTTTTCATTTTCACTACCTGCTATTTTCTTTTGCAAATGTCGACGAATCAGAGAGTCCATTTACTGTAGACGGTATAGTAACATACGCGCTGCTAGTTTCCAAACTTGACGTTTTGGTGTCTTCCATATAAAATTAAAATGTAAACAAATATACTATATCGTAGAAACGAATTCCAGAAAAATTCGGTCATAATCGCATTTCTCATGTACAGTAACGGTAACGTTTTGAAACAACCAGTCGATCTTTCTCTATTTTTTCAACTATTAAATGTATCGGTGAGTAATCTCATTTTAACCATTTTGTTCATGGAGTGACAGTGTACGCACTTAAATGGACATATATATAAGAAAGCTACACATATAAGCATACGGACAGATCACGTACGTACGTACACACATATATACAGAAGGCCTAAACCAAACATAAATGTCCCTGCTACAAACAAACTTCTTAGTATACGGAATCCGGCATTCCTTTAATACATTTAAGGTAACAATAACCATTCAAACAACGTATTTACCCCTTTACATGAGCACTCACACTGCAAATGTTAATATATGGAACTACAAACGAACTACGGTAAACAATGGTTATCGAAGTGTAAGGGCTATATTTAACAATACTATATTGAGCTATATGAGATAGTATCTGCTTTAATCTGAATTAGTAATCTCTTAACGTTCTAAATATCTTATGGATGCTATATAGGATTAACATTTAATATACTCACACTTTACCTAAAGCAGACATGCTTTTGACTATAAGAATCATGGATAAAAGTCTTGGTTGATATGTGTTTGTTTGTTTATATATATATATATATATATATATATATATATATATATATATATATATATATATATATATATATAATCAGGGTTTATTTCACTTTATTGTTAATAAAGTTATGTTAGTCTGTCTTTTTCAAGACATACCTTATTTTGGTCTTGAGCATCTATTTGTAATTTTCAGGAGTGACACTGGAGAGGCGGTATTTAAAATACTGTATTTCTGTGTTCAGGACGCAAATTGAAGACTAGACTACTAACAGTAATATTATCGGTAACACACACCACTATTTTCAGTTACTACGTTGGCTATTACTAAATGTACTACATTGGCTAATACTAAAGTTATACCTTTGCTAATAATAATGTTGATACACTGGATAATACTACATTTACTACACTTTGTCCTTTTTATGTCGTCTATCAAAATACATTTTTATGTCGTATTTACTGTATTTGTTGTCTGTCAAACATTTATTTCAATTAAAACCAGACTTAGACAAATGTTTCAAGAAATTGCTTTCCTTTTCAATTTCACTACTTACCAGTTTCTTTTGCAAACTTCGATGAATCAGTGGGTATATTTACCGTAGACGGTAAAGTGACATAACCTTTGCTTGTTCCCAAACTTGTTTTCTTGGTGTCTTCCGCATGAACAAAAGATATGAAAATAAAATGTAAAACATTTGAGAGACAAAGTGCAGAAAGATTCCGGTTCATAATCGCACTAATCAGGTACATTAACAGTAACGATTTGAACGAATCTGTTTCTTTCAGATTTTCAACTATCAAACATTTTTGTCGATAATCTCATTTTAAAATTTCTTTTAATGGAGTGACGGTGTACGCACGCAAATGGACTTGTTTATCAGACAAAGAAATATATCGAAGCCCAGCACGTATTTACCGAGCATTGTGAAATTTAAAAACTAGATAGAATAATGCATAATAACGTCTTAACTTTCGTACAAATGGATATTGTATTTTATGTGTGTATTTACGTCTATACTTGCTGAATATCAAACAGGAATCAAAACTCAAATAAGGTCATAGTATATCTTCATTTCTTCAGATGATTCTCAATTTACGCATCTTTCACGAACGTTTGAAGATTTTTCATTACAGGATTATATTTGATAACAACTTCATAGTTTATAGAACAATAATAGCTGGACAACGTTTCCAATACTGTTTATTTAATATGTTATTTCTATTAATATTAGCCTGTTTTAAAATGAAAAGTATCATTAAAAAATGAGATAAGCGAGATAATGCAAACTCGAAGTTTTAGATAATATTTTGGTGACAATAAATTGGGGTTAAGTACTTGTTATAGTCTTTGTGTGCCAAAGCCACGTTCTTAACCTTTTATTGTTCTCGTCTTCTTATGACTCAGTAATGTTGTCCTTCAATATTCACCTACATGTTTATTCGTAGGAAGCTTCATTAAGAAGTCACATAAGAAGGAATACTTAAACCAACGGAAATGTAAGTAATGTAAACATGTCAATGTGTTAATGTCATCTCCTTGTTCAAACTATATTATAAATTATGATGGAAGGACAATATAATTGTCCAGTACTTTGCAATATTATTAGATCAAAGAGTTATTAATAATTATTTACCTTTAATGTGGACAAATATGGAATCTAAAAGAAAATTCATGTCATCCCAGGCAAGATACGTGCCACTTTCTAACAATGTTACACTTCTAATCGTTAAAGAGAACGTGATTCCATTGAATAAGCATATTTCCATTCTGTTATTTAACACGTTTCCGACTTCTGTACAATTTGCTTGTGACACATCATAGATAGCAACAGGAAAAATCATTTGAAACTGCATCATCTCAATTTTTATCGAAGATATGTTAGATTTATTACACATAAACGTAATATTCATCGAGTCACCGTCATGTCCAAACAACGTTTGACCTAAAACAAAAAATTAAATTTGTTTCCAAAATATGATATAGAAACCGAACGTTTGTTTTAATTCTAAACTGTGTGACATCCTGTACAGCGAGTTTAAAAATATTTCCACATTATCGCATTGGAATTGTATATGTCAAACCACAGTGCTGGTTCAATCATTTACCATCATGATGAGCTGGTTTTCTTGTAAATATATTTTATTGATGTTCAGTAAGGCAACAATTAACTTATCTACGCCCTTTCCTAAAATGAACAAATGACAAAACTTTACTTAACCTAAGACGTATAATATAAAAAGTGTGGAACATTGAAGTAACATTGCAGAATTTTGTATATGTCACATTGTGATGAAATAAATACAATAGGATAACGCTAAAAGATGGAACTATAAAGCTACAACCTTTGGTATTAAATAAAGGGCAAACGGGAAGAGAGCAGTGACTCCCAGTGGGACAGGATAGCTTTTAAAAGATGATCTGGATGGACATCAAGTTATGTATTCAAAAGCAGTTTTAAGAACACTATACACCTTGTTTGGTCAACCCCGCATTCAAGATGCTAACAAAACTTACGTGCGACAAAAATACTTGTTCCCACTTTCACCACGGAATCTTCCATCGTTGAGACTGTAAAAGTTCCACTGTCCATAAACTTGACATTTAGTAGAAGAAAACTGAGACTACTTTTGTTCATTTCGAACCGTTCAATTCGACCAGAGTAATTTTTGTTAACAGATATTTGATCATATTGCTTATTCTCTGGGGTATATATCATCACATTACTGACATATTGATTACTGATGAAGCCAGCGAAATTAATTCGTAAATTTTGTGTTCCGTTAATGTGAAGCCCGTCCATACGTAAGGTCACATTTTCTCCCTTTGCAAATGTCTCAGGTTTCCACTCTGCAACCAAAGCACGTTTGAAATATTAGTAGAATCTCATAATTTATAGTATTTTAACGAAAATCAAAATTGAAACAGGTCTTAAAACGTATGAACATTTATAACCATTCGTCCAATTTACATATCTCCTGAAAGGTTATGAATTTACAATCATTATTTCCATCTTCTGAAATTGATTTATTTGATTAAATCTATATATTTTTCATTTCAAAATGTTTTTCAGTCTATAAACCAAATCTGTTTTCATTTCTAACTTAAAGGTGTTTATATTTCCAACTTTTTCGTACTTAAATGTGGTTTTGAAATATATTAAGCTTCGGTGTGTTTGTGTCAAACAACTATTTCGATGTGTACGTTCAATCAATTTGTTGCAGAGCAACTTCTCTCTCTCTCTCTCTCTCTCTCTCTCTCTCTCTCTCTCTCTCTCTCTCTCTCTCTCTCTCACTATATATATATATATATATATATATATATATATATATATATATATATATATAAACCTGTGCCAGGTATCAGGTTTCAAAACCAATCCGCCTAACGTATCCCCAGCAAGAAATTGGTTTCAAAAATCAGAATGTCAAACCTACGCTGGTGACAATGCCTTCGTGGTATTCATGGTAATGAAAAACGAAAACTCAGCAGACCTAGTTATATATTGCCGTTAACTTTTGATGTCTTAATTATTATATATCTTTATATTAAATTTATCAGTCTTACATTCAGATTATTTGGAAAACCATATTCGTATAGCATATTCGAAACATTCTAATATATCGGTTAAGCACTTACCTTTTGTACCAGCCATTCCAAAAAGCATGAGAAGGACGCATATCCTGATTACAATAGCCATTATTTTGAACTCATATGTAGCTCCACAAGCCTTAACATTGTGTTATATCTTGACTATTATTTGTGCTTCCAATGAGGAAATGCAAAATTATGGATGATACTTCAATACAGCTGAAGTAGACCCTCGTGGTTTGCAGTTTAACGTCAGCATTACATAAAGCAGGGATAGCATAATAAACTTAACAATGATATGTTGTGCTAAAAAAAGAAAATCGTCACAAACGGCGTGATACAAACGCGCATCTGCTTTTCATTATACGATATGTTACAGGCAGTGTTTGAAGGAGAGGAAGTAATATTTAAACTTCGGCTGCATAAAGCGTGGTGATAGAATTGTTGATGGTCACTTCCAACGTTTCAGTTATCCTTAGAAACGGGTGTGCAAAGGTCTGGTCGTCTGCTGTCTTCATTTCCATTGGTAATATTAAGGACTGTGAGCAGGGATAATAAACCAGACAATGTCCGGATCATCAGTTCAAAGCCTGATCACGGTCTTAGATCTTGATGGGTGTTTCACATAATTTCAGTGTCAGAAAGATGTATATCTTCCGCAATAGTTTTCCGTGTAGTTTATTTTAATATGAATAAACAATTTATATAGACACGTGTATCGCTCGCACTACTTTAGTTGATGTTTCCTTCATGTTACATGAGATTAAAGCTCGAGGAGATGAGCAAATTAGCAAATGTTGTTACTTTAATCACAGGGTTATGACGGCAAAATGTACACTTGAGTAGTGTTTTATTCAAAACATTATTCGTGTTTTATCATCTTTACATCGATTGTAACACTGTCATTTAAATTAATACAGAGAATAACTAGATTTCTGTTTATAAGACATCTGACCCAAAAATAAAAAATAGTAAACAAAACTATTCTTGCGGTATGAAAATATATGTCATATGCATACAAAGCATTAACAAGTTCTAACGTACATCCTTGTTTGATAGAACCGATAGACAGACATACGAATTCAAAATAAACATTGCAGACAGCAGTAGCATAACTAGCAGCAAATTAAACTGAAGCTTATTAAAGTATCGTAAAATATAATTATCACACAATGACACTTAAAATAATCCATTCTTGGCATTGCAACTATTACTACAATAGAAGTATACACTCTCTACATAAAACAATGCATCGTAGTAGAAGAAGGAAGTATGAATAATAGATTTTATCCTAGCAAACAATACGTGTTTCTCAGTGTTATTTCGATTACACAAAAATTAAACTATCCTTGCTTTACGATTAACAATTGTTCTCATGGCAATCCCAAGGATCAGCTGGAGATCTTCTGTGTTACAAATACTTTAGATATTATAAATCAAATATGGACGCAAACTGTGTATATACATTTATGTACACACAGTGGAAATGTAAATAAACTGTTTTGTCTGAGCTGATTATATATATATATATATATATATATATATATATATATATATATATATATATATATATATATATAGTTAGTTAGTTAGTTAGTTAGTTAGTTAGTTAGTTAATTTAAAGATTCATTGTGAACACTGTTAAATAACTTTAAACTCTCACTACCATTATGTTCAACACAATAGTGCGTGTGTTTGAGTCTCAGATTCGGTCAATGTCGGTATGTGAGCAATCTTGCCAGCTAATTCTCGTGGATCAGTGTTTCTTTAAAGTGGTTTTCACGGGTTCTTCCTCCACCAATTAAATCTAGCTGCAATCTATAGCGCATCTTGTGCTGAAAAATGGCGTTAAAAAATACAACAACAACAACCAAACAATGTACACAATGTTATAACTGTATAATTACATCTTCCTCCATCTTATTCCTGAGTCTATATAATAGATACGGATAATTATTGCCCTTACTTTATTATTGCATAATATTAATGCCTATTTAGTTTCGTATTGCTGTGTTAATCTAATGTTATTCTGTATATTATCCCGATAGCCCTCTTTCAAGTCTATTAATTTATACCCTTCAATGATGTCATTTACAATTGTTTCGAAAGTTAAGACCACATCAATTAATTAATAAATATTAGTACTAAATTAAAGATGTTTGTATATTATTAAATGTAGCCTATTCTTTGTCTAAGTTCGTTTGATACTTTAATCAAACAATTCTAAGACCATCGAGGACGTCACGATTCGTCACAATTTACCACAACCCACCAAAATCCCGCACAATCCGCTACAATCCATCGCAATCCTCTGCAACGTCTCAAAACACCAAACACGAGTTTCAAACATTTATTAAAATAAATAAGTTAGGAAAAGAACCGCAATTAACATCTTAAATTTTATGTTGAATTATATTCGAACTGCTAGCTATTTTACAAAACAAATCGATTTTTTTTATTTTGTATCCGTTGATTTTTTTCTACAATTGAATTTTGTCTGTGAATAAGGTACAATCTACCAGTATATGTGCAATGCTTAACAACTAAATATACTATTATTTGTATTATAAATAACACGTTTTATAGCTAGCAAAACTATCTTTATTCAAGAGTACAGGAAGCATGATTCAAAAGAGTATATAAGCATTATATACTGTATATAATGCAATTATTACTATTACATTTCTTGTAAAGTTGTTGATTTGATGATTAAGGTGATAAATAATACTATATTAGAACTTAATTTGGCACAGAATACCGTTTCAATTTCATAAAGTATTTCCTCGTCTCCGTAAAATTAACAAGATAGATTAATGCTTACTGCAGTTTAAGTTTTGACTGCGATCGGATGATGATTTCATATTGACGTATTTGTGACTGTCATTGCATTGAGCATCTAAGATATAGCCCTCTTTCAATGACCGACCTTTCCGCACTGCACTTACGACCTAATAATAATTAGTGCCGGACGTCCGCAGATAATTAGAGCACAGCTGATACGGGACACAACTGGAATACGTCGTGTTTCTACAACAATGAACTTTCCGAGGAAACGGGGAGATCAGAATTACAATATTACTTCCTAACATTTTATAATAAAGATTAGTTTCATATGCTCAAAGCACCAGAATGAATGATTTGGTATGAGAAAAAAATCTTCCAGAATGTCATTTATATTTGGATTAATATTACATTGAAATCAATGTGCATGCGTTGATTTTAGTTACAAATCTCGTAATTTATTCAGGAACTCAAATTGTCGTATTAAATGAAGAAGTAAACATAAATGGGACAGAAATTATGTACTGAAAATGAAGTCACGTCAGTACACATTTTAAAGCCATATGACATGGTGGTTTTATAGCTCCATTTTGTCAGAAACAGACGAATGGAAGTTATGTAATTTTTCCAGAAGTGTCGGTAATAATGTGAATAGATATCTCCGACACCGGGAGGGGGATAAGACTGCGGTTTAAGCGCAATATTTTGTATATACTTTTGTTATTACATCTTTGATTCTGAAATATACAGCAACCGTTCTAACAGCAATTGTGTAAGCCTTTGCGTGAACTTTCTACGACAGCAATTCTGTAACACTTTGCATGGAGTTTATAAGACAGCAATTGTGTAAGACTTTGTATGGCATTTGTAAGAAATTAATCGTGTCAGACTTTGTATGGCATTTCTAAGACATTATTCGTGTCAGACTTAGTATGGCATTTTTAAGACTTTGTATAGGGTTTCTAAGACAGCAATTGTGTAAGACTTTGTTTGGCATTTCTAAGACAGCAATCGTGTAAGAATTGGTATATCATGTTTAAGACAGCAACTGTTTAAGCCTTCGTATGGCATATTTTTCAGACAATAGTCGTGTAAAACTATGTATGGCATTTCTAAGACAGCAATTATGTAAAACGTTATATGGCATTTTTAAGACAGCAATCGAGTAAGACTTTGTATGGCATTTTATTAAGACACAACAATCGAGTAAGACTTTGTATGGCATTTCTAGGACAGCAATCGTGCACGACTTTGAATGTCATTTCTAAGACAGCAATCAGGTAAGACTTTGCCTACACTTTTAAAGACAGCAATCGTGTAAAACGTACGTGCAGTTTATAAAACTGTAATCGTATAAGATTGTGTATATAATTTCCAATTAATCCATATGACACATAATACTAATAGGCCTTATTACCTAAACCGACTGAATATTTCTAACGTCATTGATCTCTTATATGAAACTCTTATCTCTAAATACAGTCATATATACTGACAAGTCATGATACGATTCATAAACAATGTATCAGACACTAATTTCAATTGAGGTCTGTAATGCATCGGTTAGGCTTGTTGACAGTATAACTATATGACATAGCAGAACGTCAGAGCTAAATGGCTAGCTAAACGTTATAGCTAAATAGACTAGCTAAATGTCATAGCTAAATAGCCTGGCGAAACGGCATAGCTAAATTGGTGGACTAAATGGCAGAGCTAAATATCAAATCAAAAGACATAGTTAATTTCCTAGCCAAACAGCATTGCTAAACGGAAGAGCCAAATGGCGAAGCTAGTGTAAACGGCTTCATTAAATGTCATAGCTAAATGTTATAGCTAAACGGCTATTGAAATTACTTTTGAGTGAATCAACGCTGTTCGGAAGATTTTGTTTCAGATTTGGTGCAAATGAAGATGAGTATTACAGTATTGTCCCCTTAAATATGCAAACAGTAGCGTAGTAATGGTATGTCTTGATCAAACACAATACGTTTAAACACAATAAGATTGGTAACGGAAAATACAATAGACTAAAAGATGTAGTGTACGATTGGGCGTTTTAGCTGGCAAAGAACTCAGATAGTTTTAACTGTTATAAATTAACATATTAATGCCTGCCAAATGGTGTCTCCATTCATTTAATACAGTCATTCTACCTTTTAACAATTTGCCAAACTTGAGCAATTATTCCCGCTTACAACTAACCCTAGAACATTACATGATGGTTGAAGAGACGAAATGGAAGAAAACATCGTATCAACGATTTCGTATCGAATCCATACAATTTTAAGACACAATATGAACTAATAAACAACTATTTTCACTTCAATGTTTTGTCATTCCTTGCGTTTCTTTAACCTACCCAAAGATGCAATCTATCTGCCACTGAAACTCTGTTGATGTTAGTGAAACCTAAGGTTTCAGCAATCACTGTCTACTTAAGAAACCGAATCATATGGTTGACAATAGGGACGAAAACGAATACATGTAACGTATTACCGTCTATGTATAGCCTGATAGCGTAGTTCGTATTACCTATTCTACTAGATATATATATATATATATATATATATATATATATATATATATATATGTTTGTGTGTGTGTGTGTGTAATACTGTACTTTCTAAGAGCATATTACCCCCTGTGATATCTGTGTCTGCATTGCGTACTAATCAATGTATTCTGAGAATTCAATGCAAAAAAGACCAAATTTAATCCACTTGGAAAATCCACACATTCACAGATTATTATAAAATCAACAGCCGTAATTTCTGATAGCGTATTTTCCTTACATTCCTCTTGAATGCTACATCACTGATTCGATGATGTTCGATATAAATGTTTAATCTGTATATCCATCCCACACATTCAGACTGTCAATATTCGGATATTGTACCTTCTGTCGGCGCAATGAGGTTTTTTTTAATTTACCGAATCAAACTTGTATAACCGTAATTCTTTCCGAATTTGAATTACACTGTAAATCTTCAAGTAATGAAATGACAACTTCATTAGTTCTTAATTCCATGTCGTTGGAAAGAACTCTTCAATGTGTGTTATCACGTTGTTTCGGCCTGACCTACTTGACATGTCCCTACGCAATATCAAACCGATCCACTGACTACAAGAGACACACGCATGTAGCTTTGTGTATTTTGTACGTAGTAGCTTCAGTTTACCTATAGTGACTGCAGTTTCATACGCTTCATATGCCAACACGGTAATATCTCTCTTTCCGTGAGTCTAATTGATCCAAATACGATCATGAAATTACTGCGCTTAATTCTCTTTACTGACTGGCTGCGATCGTCTGATCATTAGCCGCCTTCTGTTTTTACCATTACTATCAACAATTTGGCAGTCCTTATTCGAATCGATTACCAAACATGAATTACGAAAATATCTTCTCTGCCTAAAGATGGTCAATTGAACCAGCAAGGAAACATCACGCCATGTATAACCTACAGTGCGCTGCAGAATGGTTTTAAATCCAAACAAGAACAACATAAACAAAAAATATGATATAATAATAATGAAATTATTTGGATAACATTATACATGTCTGTCAAAAGCTACTGTCGAACAGTTGAATATTGTATTTAGGCAGGAACTGTTAGTCCTTATACAAAGACCCTTCAAGAAGGAACTTTTTATTCGTTATCAAAAGTCCCTTTGGCAAGGAACTATTAATTCTGCTATAACAAAAAAATGAATTAAAGCAGATGCTTTTCAAATGCAACAAAATTTATCAAAATGTACAAAATTATTATAAAACAAAATTAAAAGACTGAAAAGTTTAACAACTACACAATTTGATGAATTATTATCATAACGAAGCAGCGGAAATACTATAATCTGATTTCCTAAAGTATCAAAAAGGATACCAAAATTATTAACTTGACACTTTACATAAATACGTATGTAATTGTAACTTTACATAACTACGTATATAACGGTACCTTTAGTTCTTTATAAATAATCCCTCTGTACATCAATGGCATACATTCTAAAACTTTAACTGCAGTTATGTTATTTAGCATGACATACACCATCAGTGTTGCAATGTTTAATATTGAACAATGGCATCTGGCAATTAAAAATGAAAAATGTGTTGCAATGCTTAACATTGAACATTGGCATCTGGCAATTGAAAATGAAAATTTGTTGCAATACTTATGATTGAACAATTGCATCTGGCAATTGAAAATGAAAAATTTGTTACAATGCTTATAATTGAACAATGGCATCTGGCAATTGAATATGAAAAAAGTGTTGCAATGCTTAACATTGAACAATGGCATCTGGCAATTAAAAATGAAAAATGTGTTCCAATGCTTAACATTGAACATTGGCATCTGGCGATTGAAAATTAAAAATGTGTTCCAATGCTTAACATTGACCTATGGTATATGGCAATTTAAAATGAAAAACGTAATGCAGTGCGTAACATTGAACAATGGTGTCTGGCAATTGAAAATGATAAATGTGTTGCAGTACGTAACATTGAACAATGGTATCTGGCAATTGAAAATGAAACAGTGTTGCAGTACTTATCATAGAACAATGGTGTCTGGCAATTGAAAATGAAAAAAAAGCCTTGAAGTACTTAACATTGTACGATGGTGTCTGGCAAGTGAAAATAAACAAAAACTGTTGCTGAACTTAACATTGAATAATGGTATCTGACGATTAAAAATAATAAAAAGGGTAGCAATGTTTAATATTGAACAATATTATCTGACACTTGAAAATGATTAAAGATATTATTATAAATTCTGAAATCCATATGCCTGTAAATTTCACAAGATATCAGTTTGTCAGAGATATATTTATCAATATGTGGACTTAGATTTTAACATTTCTGTTCTCTCTATGTCTAGCCCAAATCTTTGAGTTTCAATGGCAAGTCTCTGTTTTTCGACTTTCATATTTTCTAATTCTGTCCTTAGTCTTTCCTGCTCGATGCTTAAACGCTCCATCTCAACCTTAAACATTTATTCAAAGACCCCATCCATTCCAATATCTTCTTTACATTGACATTTTTCTGAAAATGACGGTGATTGTATTGAGTACGACGTCGAAGATACAGTAGACGCTACAGTCTGTTTTAAGGGAAGTTCGTCTTCGTTTCCTCTCAGAAACAAATCTGAAATAAAAAGTGATAACTTACAAAAGGCTACAGCATTAATGCACCAAAATAGAATATTAAATCTGAGGAAATTTAATACGAATGAAAGGGATTATTCTAAATTTAAATCTAAAAAATACGATCATATGAAATGATATTAGCAAGGTGTTATATCATATTAAGATTGCATGGCAATTTATGTGCTGCGTTCATAACGCTCAGTGAATATTTTATCAACAAGGGTCATTAACTATTTAGTATTGCATTATGCACTGGAAAAAAATTCACAAATACATTATGTCCACGTTGACTGGCCATTTTAGGCAAACGAATAGTTCTTATAATTTCAGAACTTGTTAATATATTTTTGGTAATGATTCAACCATTTGAAATAGAACATGAACAACTTTACAAATATAGTAACTCTCAGAAAGAAACGAAACGTTACCTCACATGTTACCTTCATAATCGACAATGATCCTGTCTAAAATGAAACCCTTTTCATCCCAGGCAACGTATATACCCTTGTCTAACCATGATACCTCTCGAAGAGTGAAAGAGAAATGGTTTCCACTCAATACATAATTTTGTAATCGAGCCACGTACTATTAACCAAAAGTTGTTCAATGTTCCTTCGTCACGTCAAATATTAAAACAAGAAAGGTAATACTAGGGATACGCATTTCAATTTGAATTGTAGATACGTTCACTTTATTATACATGAACGGTATAACCATCGGTTCCTTGTCTTGTCCAGTCAATCCGTAACCTGGAAAATAAAACAATAAATGTTGTCATAAGTAGAAATCTTTTTTAACTATAACAAAAGTAAATTTCCGTTCAAAATCTATGCACTTTATATTTAAT
This sequence comes from Unio delphinus, assembly GCA_029339505.1. NCBI lineage: Eukaryota > Metazoa > Mollusca > Bivalvia > Unionida > Unionidae > Unio > Unio delphinus. The sequence goes on from JAQISU010000274.1 coordinate 7,490,739, forward strand.
GCATTCGTTTCAATTTTCTTAATATTTTCTATTTCCCGCATCACTGATAAAACGAATTATCATTTGCATTTTATATGTCATACATGCAGAGGAATTGTGACCTGGTGGCGGATACCTCACAATTCTTATTAATGATCATGGGAAACAATCTAATCCACGGTCTTTCCCGACTTTTGTATAGCCGCACCCCTAAAAGTAGATTTTTTGAGCCTCACGAACCCGTTTCAAAATTTTAATAAGTTTTGCCACTATTAAACCAAAATGATGGCCACCATCTCGGACATCCTCACACAACTGACTTTGGTCGCGATATGAGTGTTGAGACACAAAAGTCTAATCTATACTACTGATATTAGTCCTTTTGAGCTGAGCAGCTCATTAAGCTGAATAGTAGTTTCAGTTATATATAGGTACCATTATCTACTGGGTAATTAAATATATTGTATTAATTTATTCCAGCTGCAAATAATAATTGAATTGAATTGAAAGGTAATTGTTTATTCTTGAGAATATGAACTCAGATAGCGGTTGTCTGTGTGTACTTTGGCGACAATGCACAGTGAGAAAAAAAGCCTTGGTGATGATCCTGAAGTGAAATATGTGTTCTCCTTACATGCTGCTCTGTTTAAAGTGCAGCCTTTCAAAATAATGCCAGTACCTTTGACAATAACTTCATCCATCCTAAAGTCATCCTTTGAACGTATTTGAGATTACATACGACTTGTATTGATTGTCAAATGATAGTACCGAGAAATAAATGTAGAGAACATATAATATAATTAATTGTGATGTATGTCCAAGTACCAGTAACAGCTAGAGAAGAGATCCTTGCGGAATTCGGTGGTCTCTTCTGTAAATAGGATCCAGATTCCGATAAGTTAAATCTTGTTAAAACTATGTGTCTGAGTTGCAAACGGGTACCAGATTCTGCTTCATGTTTAATCCAGCCATTCCAGCTTTAATTACACACCCGCATTTGCTGAACGGTTAACCTTGCAATATCCAGTCGACCCAGCAATGAATGGGTACCAAAATGTCCGATGCAGAAGGATTCAGCACTCAATTGATTCATTATTTGGAACCTAGAATAAGCTCCACCATCGTGTTATATTTGAGTTACTTTGTCGTTTAACGTACTTTAATTGAAAACATATGATTTTTTAAAAACATTTCCTTAACAATATCTTGTTTTTATGCGAAATACGGAGCAAATAAGAATGTTACAGTGACCATTTATTGTTTCCGATTATAGCATGTAGATTGATAATCATTGTAGGTGGAACAGTATCTTTAGGCATATCAACCTTACAGGAACATGTGAACAATGAAGAAAGACTTTCGAGTTCAGCGAGCAGGACCTTCAGCAAATGAATCGTAATTTTGTATATTCATGCATTACATTCAGTATGTTAAGAAAACTTACGTGCGACCAGAATGCTAGTTTTCCCATCTTCTATTGAATCTTCAAAGATTGTGTAATTCACACTATCCATGAAAGTTACATTTCGTAGCCAAAAACTGAGACTATTGTGGTTCATTTTGATATTTATTATTCGGCCGGTGTAATTTCTATTAATAGATATGTAGTTATCATGTTTCTTAGTTGTGTCGTACAGCATCACATTTGTGACATGTAGCTTACTGGCGTAACCGGAAAAGTTTATTTCCAAAATCTTCTTTCCATGCTTTTGGAGCTAATTAAAAATCCTTTAAATTAATTATATCCTTTTCAAAAAAAATTATATATATTCTTATTAATTATATAGCCCAGGTAAGTAACGTGCGCTCATTGCATGATGTCGTCTCGGCTTTACAGAAACATCACCAATCTAGCAAACTGCATATCGTCATTTACCTTACTTGCGTCAAATATCTACGATTAAAAATAAATTACACATATTACGTTATGAATTCATAAACTCTTTTGTCAACTACATTTTTAAACATTCTGTAATAGTATTTATTCTACTTACCTATTTAATGCCCTACTCCACACAATATGAGATATACGCATAATGTAGCTATGCTATCCATGATGTCACTAGTCCAAAATTCAAGCTGTCGGGGTTTGCTAAATTGTGTACAGGAATTGAGGTTTAATTGAATATGGTCTGAACACTGTCTACATGAAGAGAGTATGATAGAAGATTAACTTTGCCTTCGTTCCAATTTACGAAACAGAATGTTAAGATGTAAAGATATTTTACCAATGTAACGAAAAAGGTCACTTTGTGGGTTAGAGACACCACTTGGAAACACTAACATAGAACATGTTGAATGATAAAGTTTGAGGAAGAAGAGATAATATTTTTATACAGTGGATACTGCATAAGTCATTTTTGTTAAAATAACAAAGTGTTGATCAAGAAGATGATTGCAAGGGTCAATATCGCACATTGTATAGATGCATGTCGTAATGTCTGGTACCTTGCTCACTTATTATCTGAGTACAGAGGCGTGACAGAAATAGGAAATCAGACCATTCTTCATCATACCAACGTGTTTTTCTTATTGCATTAGAAACATAGTTTATAAACTCTTTGACTGACGCAAGTGAAAAGAAATCTGCTTTATATTCCAAAGACCAGTCAGTAGTAATCCTACATTGGTAAAGTATTCACCTACACCTAAAAGTTATTTTATCTACATTTACTTGAAATACGTGGTACTCAATTCGGAAACTACGCATTTGACTAAAGAGTGATATCGCTATAAGAACTGAACATTTGTCGAAATTGTATTCTCTTTGGGAAAGTCGTCGGTGATAATTACATATAATGACTGCTGATTAAGAATTATACCAAAGGAAACTTAATGCAGCCGAACTTTTTGACCCCAATAATTCCACAATTTATTTGTTAAAAATAAAAATGATGCTGTAAGAGCATGAAAACGTTATTAGGCCATCAGCATATGCATACAAACATGTATTTCAAATTTAATTTATCTACATCAAGTAGCTTTATGAAATCGTAGTGTTGAACTTCTCCAAACGGCTGTACGTAAATATATGCGGTCAGACACATTGTCGGACGGGAAAGACCAAATCATAATGTCTCTGTTGCAATAATGGTCGTATATCTATAATAGTGCAATCCAGTCGATTCCAGTATTCGGTGAATAAGCTATCGTCAACACGATAAAATAACAATGAACCACAAAACAATGGATTCAACGTCTCAGATAAACCCCGATACAGAAACTATTACAAACAGGAAGTGAAAACTTTCTAGAGCAATATTGTCTTTTACACTAAACCGAAAGTGTGGAGTATACATGCTGGCCTAATATAGCGTGCATTGCGCGCAACTGTGTGTCAGAAGTGTTAATATTTCAATTTAATTCGAAAAAATTTTTATAAACGTTTTATCAAAATTATATTCGACGCTAGCTATAAAAATAACATTTATCCATAAATATTAAACTGAATTTTGTAAATGTGATATCAGTTTGGCAACTTTCTCTGTTGGAGAAAATGTGGCTCAGTGATAAACATAAAGACGTTAATATTTGGGATTCATGTTCAAACCCCATTTAGATCTACCTGACAGACTGACATTGAATCTCTCGAGGATAGAGACATTACTCCAATTTTCTCAATGGTAAACAGCATTCTATGTTTTGTTGGGCCTTTCAAAGCCAACAATCAATACAATTTAATTTCTGGTTTTCACCTTTGGAAGCAGGGAATCTGGGGGAGAGGGTAATAATGGGTGGGGAGGAGTTGGCTTCACCGCGAAGTTGAGAATCTGCCTTGATTAATTTTATTTCCAGTTTCCAGAGGCATTTCGAACGTTTTAACAGTAGTGGCTGTTCCTGTAAAATTTACCTAAAATGTACAGTTACGCAGACCCGGGCTGGAAAAAAGCGGGCTTTGGCGTATTTATTTTTTGCCGAAATGTTAAACTTGTCCTATCTATGGATTTCACGAATTTGATCACGGAATGATGACATAGTCCATAACGGAGTGTTATTTTGATCATTTAATTTAGAGACATATATATACAACGAGACGGTTCTCGGTTATTATCGATGACAATTGTTATGTTTACTGTCCTTGTTACCATTCATATTTCCAAGGCATTTGCTTCATTTAAATACATTTTCCATCAAATATTTTTAAACTACGCAAAACATTTGTAAGATTCTTTGAAAGAAGGAGGCAATAATTATATACTTTTTTTAGTGTATTTGTCATCTTTTACTTTAAAGAAATCTTTATTTTCTTATTTTTTAAACATTTTAGAAAGAAAATTAACAGAGTGTAACCTGGTTCTACTTCAAAAAAATTTATAATTATATTAACAAAGTAACTCATATAAAGGGGCCGTCTATAAATGAGATATATATATATATATATATATATATATATATATATATATATCCACACACTATAATGTACTTCATGTTAAAGGTGTTCTTTTGTACGTAGTAAATATTATTGGCATCGAATGCGATTTAATCCGATCATAGATAATCAAAACTGCATCCACGTCGTGTTTCCCTCCTTGCAGTTGTTGTTAATATCGTGTTTGTTTTTGGTGTTTTTGTTTAAATAGATTCTTATTGTTTGTGTTTGTGCTGTTTTAATATGATTTTACTCTCCAAATAAACACAATCTACAAGGACAGACAACTCTGAACGAAAATTTAAGTGTAAAAGTTGAGTCCTCTAACGTCACGTCCCTTTATTCGACTTATCCTGGACATTTTTATTTTATTGGTTAATAATTCAATTATTTATGTTCTATTTCATATTGTCTGTGTAGGCATTGATTGGTTGTCAATATAAAGTTTTCCTGTGTATTTTGTTGAAAAAGTATTTATTTTCAGGATTTTCAGCTAATTGGTCGAACCTTTATATGGAACGTATGTAGCACGCGTCCTCCTATGTCTTGCTATTACTTAGCAGACATGACTTGACAAAATATCAATTTATAATATATATATATAGAGAGAGAGACAGACAGACAGACACAGAGAGAGGGACAGAGAGAGAGAGAGATAATATACACCAGATAGAATGCACTTTATGCCGCAAAGCCATCAGTTTTTTCACTATTTTGATTTTTGTTTTTGATTAAATCATTCATGTTTTTCAAAATGAATTGTTTTCAATTTTCTAAAGAGTCTATATATATATTTGACTTCTCATTCAAAGAAAATAACGAAAGATTTAAAATTCAAGTTGTTGAGTGTTCAGAAACAGACTTTTAATGGAAGAGGCAAAAATGGACATTAATTAGGTAAGTGTGTACAATGTGATACCAAAATTTAGATTTGTTTCTATGAAATCTGGAGATTTGTCTAAGAAAACGAGGTGGTGATATTGCAGCCGAGTTAGTAAATTACCGGGAACACCATGGGTAAAATATCCAGGAGAAAAACACCATCCAAGGTACAGTTATTGTGGACTCGGGACCAGACTCTATATCAGACTGGATGATCAAAACCAACCCCGACCTGGTGAAAACCCAATAAACGCCATTGATAAGGCGTGTCATGCTTATGATGTTGCTTATAAAAGCATTAATCTGAAACATAGACATATCGCAGATGTGAAATTAATTCTAGCGTTGAATTCTATCACTGCTAAATCCTTCAAGAAAAATTGGCTTGATGGTTGATAAAATCGGCGATGAAACGTAAATTGATGAAGGGTGCTGGTAATTAATAAGATCATTGAATCTATTTATTAGTCTTCAAGAGGATACTGGAGAGGTAAATCAGCAATCAGTAAACTCGCTAGCGCTGCAAGGGTAAAAAATACCACTGCTGCGGATTGGTTATCGAAACAGGCGACATGGCAAATTTATCTACCACCGCCTAAAAAAATTAAATTGATGTCAGTGACCCTAATGAGGTTCATCAGGCTGATATATTATTTCTGCTGCATGTTGGTATTTACAAGTATGCGCTAACCGTAGATGATGTTGAGAGTCCATACAAACAAGTAGAACCTCTAATGACAAAGTCATCAACAGAAGTGGCATCTGCGTTTGAAATGATTTATCGACGAGGTCCTCTGCATTGGCCAAATCTATTAGAAGTTGATCATGGCAAGGAATTTCAGGGTGCAATATTATCAACAATGAAGCATCATAATGTCACCATCATACGAGGACATACCGCACTATATCGCGATCAGGCAATTGTTGAACAAACTATACTATAACAAATTTTGACACCTGGCATAAAAAATCTATTTGGCAAAACACAGTGGATTTAGAATCTCAAAAGATGATAATAATTTTAATTCGTATGAAAAAAAGATAATATCAAAAAGGAGTGGTCAACCACCATCTGATCGAAAAGAAGATGAAGATGATGATGATAAGGTGCAACTGGTATCACTAAAAACCAAATAGAAATGGATTTTCTCAAAGTGGAACTCCATGGGGGGTTTCAGGTAGTGGTCTAGTTCGTTGTCCTAATATTATTCTCGGGGACATAGCACGATTAGAACTTCTCGCAGGAGGGTAACGAGCTGGAAATAATTCACCAGAAATAATTAATGAGGCAGCTGATATCTGCAGACGATTATTTGAAGGTGGTATCATGGATATTGGTGTATATCGAGAGTTTATTGATGAGCTAGCGGACGGTTACCACAGAGGTTAATCACCACATTATATAAACGTCATGTAAATAAGATGATCATACACTACAACCACAACAAACCAACCATGGTCTATGTAGTAAAGTCACGATTGCCTGTTTATAGAACGTACTATGGAGATGGTCCCGGCAATACCATTGCAAGGTTATGTGCAATAATGACTCCAAATAATAGCACCAATCGCAAAAGAATTATCAATGAAAGCTAGTGATGTTTTTCGTGATAAGGGTATGAGCGCTGTTGGTGATGTTGCCGGGAAAGCATTTTCCGCGGTTAAAGAAAACCTACTAACGTTAGTTCGGCGAAGAAAAAAACACCGATGACTTCGTCATCATTGATAAAATCACTAGAGAAACTACCATCTACGGAAATTATGCCAGCGAGTATTAGCAAAATAACAAACAACGCAGTGGATCAGAATATAGCATCACGGTATGACACTAAGGGAAATATTACTGTAAATATGATAGCGGGAAGTGGTTTGAAATCGCGAGCGAGATCAAGGAATTATTCGGTTGTTGACCACCGAAAGGTGCTGATCTAATATTATGCCAACTATGGTATACTCGTAATGTTGCTAGTGCTATCTCCTTCACGGGAACCGCAGTAGGGAAATTGACACTGAGTTCAGGATTCGTTGAGGTTATTGAGATCATGCTGGTTTTCACCGGTGTTGTATTTTCCGCTATTCGTTGAAGTACTTCTTGCGATGTTGACATTATTATTATATTCGTGTTGTTTTTCTAATTTTGACATCGCGGAATCATAAACACGTACCATTGCTGAAAACTCATTATCGGATATTAATGTATCATCGAGGGAGGATGATAACATCGAGGATAATTGTGAGTACGCGGTTGACAGAATATGAAACCTAACTCCGTAGTCTTCTAGTTTATGCTGGATGCACGATGATATTTTCTTGTTATAATTGAAATTATTCGAGCGTTTGTTGTCGTCGCTGATATACAAATTGAAACAGATATCGGGACAATCATTGTCACCGAGGAGAGTATAATACCAACTCCGGTGATTACACCTGATACCGAGTACACGGTAACATCAACTGCGGTAATTCTTCTTCGGTATCTTTTTACTTTTGTTTGGTACTCCTCAGTGAGTGTTTTGAGTTTAGTTTGAAATTCTCTGACCTGATCATAGAGATACTGTTGTGACGTTTCCAATGATGACATTTTATTTATTATAATAGATCTCAAATAGCTGGCTTTAAATTTGCTAGTGTTAAATTCGCCAAGGAATTCAATTCAGTTGTTTAATTAAATCCGCTACGAATTCCACATACCATGTTACTGAAACCCTAGCCAAATTATTATCAGTGGATGCTATTGTGAATCGTTCAGTTGTTTCCTTGTCGATGATCGGTGATATCATATTGTTGACCCCATATGAAATCGTTGATGAAATATTAAATTGAGTCGGCGACAGTAGTGTTAATCGATAAATACCTTTGACAGCCGCGGTGATATTTAATATGTTAGTGGATGGTGTCCACGTAAATGATCCGTGTTGGATCGCGTACACATTATTTACGATATTTTTCTGTTCGTGAGGGATTTTTATTTTTTCAAGTTTATCTATCATCCTCGGTAAATCTTCCTTGATGACATAATTGGTCGTTTTAATTTCTTCGTGAACAACTTCTATTCGCCGATTCATCGTGGCTATTTCATCGATATTTGTGATAATACCAGCGAGATCTGTTTTGATATCTTCGGCTTTAGCATTTTTACCAAATATTTTATCGACGGCATCATCTGCTTTTTTAAAGTTTAAAGGTAACGTAGTAAAATGTTTGATATGAGCATCATAATCGGATCGCAACTTTGACAAATTATCCATGGAGGTTTTTATCTCCGTGAGTTTCGGTGTGGTCACCGGTGGATTTCCAAAGAAATCCAATAGAAGTTTGTCAATATTGTCAATTATACTTCTTTGTAATTCAGAAAACCGGTCGGATGTAGTTATATAGTCATCGTATTCATCGTGTAGTTTTCTTTAATGGTTCTAAATTGTTAATTCTATCCTCAATAGTTGAAATGAGAACACCTGGTTTGAATTTACCCTCCTTGGAAAACAACGAGATAGTATTTTCTACTGCACCGCGTTGTTTAACTACAAAATCATCAAGGGAAACATTATTAGTTTTCAATGTACCCTGACGATCTTGAAATACAACTATTTCATTGGGATCAACACATGCGAGGTTTAACATCTCGGATATTTCATATTCGATTATTTATTTTTTACAACTCCGGTTGCAGATATTTCCGTGGTGGGTTTTGTAACAGAATTGTTACCGAGTGGATGGTGGATTAAATGAACAACACAAACAATGTGTGAAAGATAATGTAAAATTATGAAATAAATTATTAATGAAAAATAATGTTGTATCAACACAATAACTCATGCGTTCAACCCACAATTACACTCACAACCATTCACAATACATGAATAAATTAAATATTAATACAAAATAAAACACAGATACAAAGGAATCTCTTGGACTATACGCAGATCCAAGGAACCTTTACAAAAGTTATATAAACACAAGTATAAATGGCGATAAATAAATACAAACATCAAACTATACTATCGCACGTACGGATTGCGACAACTAGCACGAACATATACATGTATGTAATCAAGTTGCTAACTTTTTTTGCGATTCATGTAATCCCTTGAAATACTAATGTGATTTGAAGTAACTATGCAAATATAACAATGTATTCAATTGTACTACAATTGCAACACACACATGTGTCTCGACCCTGTATAACCGTACGATTTACCAACTGTTGAATAACCGCCCAGTTTCCCTGAATACCTAGGGTTGACCAATACTTTTATCGGCCGTTTGCCCTTCACGGATCCATCACAGTTATACGTACAGACAGCATACAGCATCTATTAGAACCATCGGTCCCAAATACCTAGATGCCACCCCGGATGTTTACACGTCTAGACAGCTCCGATACTTAGACTTCTAGATTTCCGGATATGTACACATCACGACAGATGTAGACTGACAGAAAATCCGACAGACAGTCAGATACCTCAATTTGATCTCACAATCAAATGGCTCAATTAATCACATTCAGCTACAATTCAGAGACATTCAGAGACGTTCAGCTACAATCAGATACGTTCAGAGACGTTCAGCTACAATCAGATACATTCAGAGACGTTCAGCTACAATCAACAACAATTTCAGAGATGCTCCGCTACAATATCAGCAACAATTTCAGAGATGCTCCGCTACAATATCAGCAACAATTTCAAAGATGTTCAGCTGCAATCAGCAACAATTTCAACTACAATAAAGAGACCAAACTAATAATAGTTTTCTTTTAAAACAATCTACAACTTAGATTACACTATTACATTTAAAGTATAATAGTGACTAGTAATTCCAAATAGTCCACGTTTAAATCTGCATTGTAATAAAGGCATCATTACATGAAATGATAAACTGAATAAAAATTCACAATAAAACAAAATATAAATTTAACACTCACCCCTTTGGCTGGAGATAGAATGACGAGCTATCTTTCCTGTGTTAACATACTTTTGGTCCCGTAATATTTATCAGAATTATTCTGCCTTATATATCCTCAAATAGATGAGCAGAATTCACGGCAAAATTACCGTGCACCCCGTGATTCTTGGTGTTCCTGACTTCAAGTGATACGAAGTCAGGCACATGCAAATCGTTACTCGCCGCTTACCTTGAGAAAGCACTTATTCACCCCAGGTAACGCATGTACGACGAAACAAAAACAAATGGTGAGATTAGTTTGTAATTCAATAAGAAAAAAAAAATTCGCCTAATTCTGTGACAATACCTCCCCCCTAAGAATAAAAATGTACACGTTTTTAAAACTAACACAGAATAGAAGAAAAATAACTACTGATGATATCTTACAGCATTTACACTGGTTATAGAACAATCTGGATTTTAATACTGGGCAAATTCATACAAATTTCCCATCATGCCCTACTCAAATAGTCTGCGCCTATATTTTCAACTCCCCTTATTGCTTCTACACGGAAACGATAAGGTTGTAGTGTTAGCGCCCAACGCATCAACCGAGCGTTAGCGACCTTGGCCTTGTTTAAATACAGTAGGGGTTGGTGATCAGTCTGGAGAACGAAATCTCTCCCAAATAGATATGCGTGATACTTCCCAATTCCCCATGCTACGGCCAAACATTCCTTTTCTATGACGGAATAATTTTTCTCCCTGGGTAGCAATTTCCTACTCAAGTAAGCTACGGGTAATTTACTGTCGTCTTGCTCTTGCAGTAAAACTGCCCCCAACCCAGTTTCACAAGCATCTGTTTTTAGAATAAAAGGTTTGCTGACATCTGGCAATTTTAATATAGGTGCACGAACCAGTTTCTCTTTCAGAGCACAAAATGCTTTATCTTGTGGCGGTCCCCATTCAACTTTGTTTGGTTGCCCCTTCTTAGTCGAATCAGACAGCGGGCTGACAATAGCTGCAAAGTTCGGTATTAACTTTCTATAAAAACATGCTAGACCTAGACATGATCTTACCTGCGTTTTGTTGGTTGGCTTTGGTGCGTTTCTAATTGCTTCAACTTGCTTGGGATGAGGTTTTAACTGACCCATACCGCTGACCCTATGACCCAAACAATCTAAATCTGTATAACCAATACTGCATTTAGTGGGTCTCACTGTGAGGTTCGCTCTGCGAAGTCTATTGAAGAGCTCGCTCAGGACGGACACGTGCTCACTCCAAGTATTCGTGTACACGAATATGTCGTCTACAAGGCTATCAACGTTTGCTAAACCTTTCAGCAACTTTCGCATCAAACGACAACAGGTGGCGCTGGCTCCAACTAACCCGAATGGCATCACTTTGAATTGATACAATCCTTTCTGGGTCGCAAATGCTGTCAAAGTTCGGGACTCTGGGAAAATGGGAACCTGCCAATATCCCTTGGACAGATCCAATTTGGAAATCCATCGGTTTCCCGACAACTTTGCAAATAGACCGTCCATATCTGGCATTGGTTCTGCATCGAACAGTCATTTTATTCAACTGCCGAAAATCGATACAGAATCGTTTCGTCCCGTCCTTTTTCCTGACTAGCATTACTGGAGAAGAATATGTCGATGAAGAGGGTTCAATCACCCCCAGATCCAACCTTTTACCCACCTCTTTGTCCACAGCTTCACGTGCGTTGTATAGCACCAGATAGCCCTTGATTCGAATAGGGTCAGACGTATTCAGTTTAATTTTGAGCTCCAACAAGGTTGTACAACCTGGTCTGTCTGTGAATACATAAGAGTGTTTAGCCAAGAGCGCATTAATCTGTTGACGCTGATCTTTCGTCAACTCCGCACTCACATCGACCTTATCTATCCCTTCCCCCTCAAATCCCAAGGGACATTCAAGGGAACTCTTGATATTCGAATCTGCTTCATCATCGTCTACGACTGCCGTACAAACGACATTTAAGACCCCCTTTTCAACATTGTCGTTCTGTCTCTTGATATACAACTTGAGCATGTTAGCATGGAATGTCTTTAAATTACCGTCCATGTCAATTTTATAGTCCATGTCACCTTTTACCTCTTTAACTTCATAGGGACCTTTCCACTGGACTAGTAACTTATTTGAGCTCGTTGGAAGAAGCAATAGCACCTGATCTCCTACAAGAAATTTACTATTTCGCTCTCTGCGGTTATAATACTTGGCATATCTGCGCCCCGATTTAATTAATTCGTCACGTGCCATCTGGCATGTACTCTCAAGTTTATTTCGCAGATCTAACACGTACTGGTAAGTTGTTTTTATTTCCTCGTTCGCGACATCACCAGTCCATAGGTCGCGTAGCATCCGTATCGGGTCTCGAACTGTTCTTCCGTACAACAGTTCGAAGGGTGAAAACCCTACACTTTCCTGCGGTACTTTACGGTACGCGAACAGAACAGCGTTTAAATAACGGTCCCAGTCTTGCGGACGTTCCGCATATATCTTTCGTAGCATGCTTTTCAGCGTACCATTAAACTTCTCTACCAGTCCATTGCACATCGGATGTTATGTGGTAGTGTTTAACTGCTTGATGGATAACAGCCTACTTATTTCACCCATGAGGTCAGAGGTGAATTGGGCACCACAATCACTGAGGATTTCTTCTGGCACCCCTACCCTACTGAAGATATCAACTAATGCTTCAGCTACCCTTTCCGTTTCAATAGTTGGTAACGCTACGGCTTCGGTGTATCTGGTTGCGTAATCAACCAGAGTAAGTATATACCGATTCTTTCTTTCGGTAACTGGGTGTATTGGTCCTACAATATCTACTGCCACTCTTTTAAACGGTGTATCTATTAATGGCATCTGTTCTAAGGGCACCCTTGTGACCCTTCCCTTACATACGGTTTTCTGACATACGTCGCACGACCTACAGAACCGTGTGACATCGCCATTATCACCAGGCCAGTAGAATTCAGCGACTACCCTGCTAGTGGTCTTAGCCTTACCTAGGTGTCCTGCCATGCTTGACTCATGCGCCACCCTAAGTACTTGAGATCTATATCTCTGAGATACGACCACTTGCTAATACTTCTTACCCTCCCGGGCACTAAACTCCCTATGAATTAATCCGTTCCTGCGTACGAATCTCGAACTACCCCCACCCTTGCAGTGTTTAATCGCGCCGGACGTGATTTTCTCAACAATTGTCTTGATGGATTCATCACGTTCTTGCTCTTGTTTGAAATCATCACGCGAAATTCCTAAGATCGATTCAGGGACTATTAATTTATGAAACGCGGTTTTCTCTCGCCGTGTTTGCGCGCGCGTTTCGATTGCCTGGGCCAAAGGTATTTTAAAATCGGCCAAGGCTGGAAGACGGGAACCTTCAACATTACCGATCGTCATATCATAAATAGGGTTTTCCATGCAAAGGGCATCAACAGTTCCCGTTAGGAAAGGTGTTTTTACCGTGGTCCTTGCTACGGGAACGCGACCGATCGTCTGATCAAGTAACATACATGAAGACTCCCACCCGAGCATTTTGTTATCCTGCACGAGACTACGTTTGATCACTACGCCAGTGCAACTAGTGTCACGTAATACTATGACTTCTCGACCGTTGACAAACCCTCTCGCGGTTGGTACACGCGCTTCGGGAAATAGACACGTGCCAAGCGAATGAATACAAGGTTCTACCTGTACGACATTATCAGATCTACCTTTACTTTGTATAGCCACTGCTACCTTATGTACAAGTCCCTTTCTTTTAGGACAGTCTTTTTGAACATGACCCCATGCATTACACAAGTAACATTGCACCCGCTGAATACCTGGATTCCTAACTGACCTATTTGCCTCAGCTGACTTCACAAGCTCCCTAGGCATCGGTCTCGCAGACTGATTTCCAGACTTAAAATCTTTTGAAACCACGTTCTGGGTTCCCCCAATGAGCTTTGGCTAAGAAATCGGCTTGCATAGCCATATCGTTTACGTTTGTGAAGACTTTCTCTTTCAGAAATTGATCTAATTCTCGCCCAACTGTATTAAATAATTGATCTCTGAGCAAGTAATCAGTCAACCCTTCAAACGTTTTCACCGCTTTGCCGCATTCAATCCACCGCTCAAAATAGTTCGCAATTCTAACGGTAAACTGACCAAAGGTTTCTCCCTTATTGGGCTTGCTATACCTGAACTTTTTACAAAACCCTGTTCAGTGAGCTCGTACCTTTTAAGAAGTGCTTCCTTTAGGACGTCGTACTTAAACACATCGTCTCTCGGAAGTCGCGAGTATACATCCAGTGCTTTACCTTTTAATAGAGCACTAAGATGATGTGCCCAGTCATTTTGACTCCACTTCTGATTTTCGGCATACCGCTCAAACCGATAAAGATAACTATCCATGTTATCTTTTTCATCGTCAAAGGGAGGTAATTTGGCCCCTTAATTTGTTAGTGGCAGAATCGTGTTCTCTTACAGATGTTGCTAATTCTACCTTACGCTCATGATCCCGTTGCTTTGGTTTTTCTTCTAACCCTATTCGCATTTCCTCAGCTTCCATTTCCAATCCTATCCTATCTTTTTCGGCCTGCTTCTCTAATTCTATCTTCCCTTTTTCTATGGCCCATTTCCTTTCATCGGATTCCCTTTCTAATTCCCTTGCCCTTACCCTTTCTTCCCTTTCCCGGGCTTGTTCTTCCTGAATAACTTTCCTTAGACTTTCACCTTCATACCCAAATTCTTTGCGTAAGGCAACCAAGTCCTTAAGGGATGACATGACAATTGTAATATGAATATAGATATATATAACACAGGCTGACCTTATCTTCCTGATGTAGGTAACAAAACCAATGCTTTAAATACGTTTATACTGGACACACGGACCTAGATAAACTAAACAAAAATAAACCCCTTCTTGAGTAGTATCTTGTCAAGAAGGTCCCGCTCAAATATAAACATTAAATGTATACTTTCACAAAAATGATTGACAGTTCACTTAATCCAGCGATTCCACTTCTGACACCATTGTAACAGAATTGTTACCGAGTGGATGGTGGATTAAATGAACAACACAAACACTGTGTGAAAGATAATGTAAATTTATTAAATAAATTATTAATGAAAAATAATGTTGTATCAACACAATAACTCATGCGTTCAACCCACAATTACACTCACAACCATTCACAATACATGAATAAATTAAATATTAATACAAAATAAAACACAGATACAAAGGAATCTCTTGGACTATACACATATCCAAGAAACCTTTACAAAAGTTATATTAACACAAGTATAAATTGCGATAAATAAATTCAAACATCAAACTATACTATCGCACGTATGGATTGCGACAACCAGCACGAACATATACATGTATTGAGATTCATGTAATCCCTTGAAATACTACTGTGATTTGAAGCAACTATGTAAATATAACAATGTATTCAATTGTACTACAATTGCAACACACACATGTGTCTCGACCCTGTATAACCGTACGATTCACCAACTGTTGAATCGCCGCCCAGTTTCCCCGAATACCTAGGGTTGACCAATACTTTTATCGGCCGTTTGCCCTTCACGGATCCACCACAGTTATACGTACAGACAGCATACAGCATCTATTAGAACCATCGGTCCCAAATACCTAGATGCCACCCCGGATGTTTACACCTCTAGACAGCTTCGACACTAAGACTTCTAGATTTCCGGATATGTACACATCACGACAGATGTAGACGGACAGACAATCCGACAGACAGACAGTCAGATACCTCAATTTGATCTCACAATCAAATGGCTCAATTAATCACATTCAGCTACAATTCAGAGACATTCAGAGACGTTCAGCTACAATCAGATACGTTCAGAGACGTTCAGCTACAATCAGATACGTTCAGAGACGTTCAGCTACAATCAGCAACAATTTCAGAGATGCTCCGCTACAATATCAGCAACAATTTCAGAGATGCTCCGCTACAATATCAGCAACAATTTCAAAGATGTTCAGCTACAATCCGCAACAATTTCAACTACAATAGAGACCAAACTAATAATAGTTTTTTCTAAAACAATCTACAACTTAGATTACACTATTACATTTAAAGTCTAATAGTGACTAGTATTTCGAAATATTCCATGTTTAAATTTGCATTGTAATAAAGGCATCATTACATGAAATGATAAACTGAATAAAAAATTCACAATAAAACGAAATATAAATTTAACACTCACCCCTTTGGCTGGAGATAGAATGACGAGCTATCTTTCCTGTGATAAGATACTTTTGATCCCGTAATATTTATCAGAAATATTCTGCCTTATATATCCTCAAATAGGTGAGCAGAATTCACGGCAAAATTACCGTGCACCCCATGATTCTTGGTGTTCCTGACTTCAAGTGATACGAAGTCAGGCACATGCAAATCGTTACTCGCCGCTTACCTTGAAAAAGGACTTATTCACCCCAGGTAACGCATGTACGACGAAACCAAAAAAAAATGGTGAGATTAGTTTGTAATTCAAGAAGAAAAAAAAATTTCGCCTAATTCTGTGACAGGTTTTCTCAGGCTTGATAAATATCTACCCCAAATATCAATCATTATACTCCGAGATCTCTCTAAAAAGCGATTACTCGTATATTCGTGTACGGTTTCATGGGGAGGTTTTACCGATGACGAAATAGATTTGAGTACAGTCAATACTTCTATGCCGCATTTTGGTGGGTCATTCATTTCCTGTCTTGCTAGCGTTGAATACCAGATAGGAGTTTTTAAGCGGTTTATATAACGCATAAATTCTCTAGGGGGTGCTAAACCATATGAATCAAAATAAGCAATTGCACGCGGATCAATCGCGTATGCAACCCAGTGGGTTCCAGGTCCGCTGCTGTTATCGAGATTAATGATACCTGTTTCATCGTTGTTTGGTTGTTGTGGTAATTAATCTCATAAAAACACCTCTAAAGTTTTGTATCGCTAATTTATTAACATCATCGAGTAAATCAATATTTGACACATATAGATATATATACCAAGGGGGCTATAAAACGACGTTTGATCACCAAACTCTACTGCCTAATAACTACCTATCTACGTCGCCTAAACATTGGCCGATTATCGGACTGAAAGAAGTTTTACAACTTGCCTTACATTTCAATTTAAATAAAATGAGTGATTACCAGACTGAAATTTACAATATCTTGCAAATATAAAATTTGGATGCTTCAAATGCAGAACTGTTCAGACCTAGAGGATCTTATGTCAGTAGGACTTGAGATATAATACATTCTATATGAAATGTATGTAAAGATGCTGACCGATTCCATGAGATTTGATCTAGTTTATTTATGAAACCAGAATCAATAGATTACTATTAGTAAGACGAAAACACGCACATGCTCTTAATACTGTAATGCGATGAGTTCAGAAAAATATCCATAAATAATTCTCCTATTTACATTTTTATTTATAATCTACACAAGATACTTCCCTTTATCCTTGTGTTCCATTACACAGTTACACAAGGAAATTCATACTTTCTTGCACAACATAACTAACAAATTAATCCTTTTACACAAAAGCCTCCTCGTAAATCTGTGATTCTCGTTAGAAACCACTTTCCCAGCCAATAATTAAGTCTGCTTAAAAGCCCAAGTTTGACACATGAAAAAAGATAAACTCTCTCTCTCTCTCTCTCTCTCTCTCTCTCTCTCTCTCTCTCTCTCTCTCTCTCTCTCTCTCTCTCTCTCTCTCTCTCTCTCTCAGCCATACAGTCCCGTTATGATAGACAAACTAACGCACAGCTGACCCTTTCATGAAAGTACAACGGTCCCGGATCACCTAATTTCATTGCAATACTATTTGTTTTGTGGGGAAAAATAAAGAAACTATTAAGCCACCAAACATAGTCGAAGCCTATCTGAATGCATATATCATTTTTTAGTTGGAATATTTACATCTAGTTTTATCTGTCATAATTGTTCGCGTCATTTCACTAGCTGTTAGTTATATTGAACTGTGGTGGGGGAAGGGATATACGAGAACCGAATCCGGGTTTCGTTTCGCTGTTATGAAAACGTTTAAGTTAGATGATCGTGATTCATCAAGCCTTCTTTTGATTACGAAAATTAGACGACCAAGATGGTGTTTTTCCGGACCGATCCGTAGGGGATAACCTGCAAAATAGTCACCTACTGTGCTATGTTTTAAGCAGATTATGTTATCGTCGTTCATCTTGTTATTCCGACCATGTCAGACACGTAAATGTCATCAAATCATTTCATAAATAAATCACTGACTTCATCCATATAAAATATGTAGCAAATAGGACCGAACCTAAAAGTCCACCGACCCCATAAACAAACCATTACATGGAAATATTTGATTTTGCCTTATAGAAATATAGTCAATACGTAGTCTAGTACATTGACATAATATGTAGTATAGTATACTGCCATGCCAATTTTTTCCTCGGTATAATCACAGCAATATCGCATTCACATTATTATTTTTATATTATTGATGTACGACGTGTCTCCCTTTTGTAACGTTTGTATATTTTGCCACAAAATGTTTGTATTTGAAAGCTTCATATATTATGTGAAATAAACAAGTTCAAAAAGTGCAAGCACAGGAGAAAAGGTACTGCATATGACATTATATATATATATATATATATATATATATATAAGTTTTCAATCATAATTAGATATATATCATAATCATAATTTTTGTAAACATTTCAAAATGGACTGGACATGACATACTTTCCTTAAATGGTATATTGTACATGAAAACTAAAGTGGAAGGATATAGTGTTTTAATATAACTATATTTCCTTGTTCTTTCTTCTGGAAACATGAAACATTAGTAAGGAGTATAATGGAGAACTTCATTGGTTTATAATGATAATTGAAAGTAACAGCATCTTTAATTATGGTGATAAAGCACATCGTTAGCACGTTTTGATAGAGATTTCTTTTTGTTTATTTTAATTAGGCAATGTTTTAACATCATATAATTAATAAGCACTTCAACAATAAAGACTGAACCAAAACAAATAGTCTTATTTATGAGTAAAAGAAACAATGCAAATTGATGTCACAATATTTTAACATATCTTCAGGGTTATGTACCTGATTGAGTTAGTTGTCAGGTGTATGAATACCTAAATTTCATAGAATCTTTTTGTAATGATTAACAGTATTCTCAGTGCAACTGTTTTGCAGTAATAAGTAAAAATATTTTAATTTTTAGTTTTGTAATTTATTACATTGAATGGTGAAAGCTGTATATTTCAAACGATTTTGAGTGTTGGATACCATTTTGTCTGTTTTTATGCCTATTTACTTGGTTATTTATTCAGTTTGTTGGAATAGTAATGGCTTAATATTATGTGGATACTCTCATGACTAGTACAAACTTCTCACCAAAGAGCCAGGATTTACAAACGTCTCACAATGCCCCAAAAGAGCAAGGATATAACATTGTGGAGAATGCAAGGTGTGTGAGACCTTCAAGGTTTAATTACAACTGCAAATATTTGTTCTGTAAAACCACCAGTGAGTAGGAAAATGCATGTTGATAAACATAGAAATAAATTATTTTTTATATATATTTTGTAATATATTATTTAAAATATATTAATTTTAACTGCAGTAAAATACAAAACAAATACTAGATAGTATATTTGTACTGTAAAACCATCAATCTCTTTATGTCAGTGTCCAATATGTACACTGCTGAGATAAAACCATATATGCAATACTATATCATCAACATCAACTTTTTTTTATTTTGTTATTCTTTAAAGAATCGTTTTAGTTATAATTGAACATATTAATTACATATTCTCTGGTACATGTATTTGGCATTCAGAATATAGACCTAATAATGTGTTGTAATTTATGTTTTCAGCATGTTATTTACGTTTTCCGATTTCATGGTTTTTATTATGTGTTTTTCTGTAGTGTAGTCATATCACTATATATGTTGTAAAGCGCTTAGAGCTTCTAAACATCAGGCGCAATACAAAGTCCTCATTATTATTATTATCATTAGTAATTAATTTGAACTGTGTGGTTTAAGATCTAGATAATGTTCACATTGTTTGCAAATGTTAAGTTCAGGAATTCCACCAATAGTTGATGGCATCAATTGCACTGTTGGTTGATCCGCCTTTTTCCTTTACATACGCTTTTCAAAGAATTTAAATGAATTTGGCTATGTTGTTTTCAAAAGCTGTCTTTTAGTACTTATGCTTTGTTAGTCACTGTCAGTGTCTCGTAAACAACATGATATTATCCTGTCAGTCCATTTTTAAAAGAGTATGTGTTTGCAGGACAGAATGAGCAATAATTCTCAGAAATGATTAATCATCTGCTATTACGTCCTGAATTTGTCATATTTACATATTTTTATTTACAGTCTGTGGGGTGCATTTAATGTGCTGGTGTTAAACACCATTGTATTTCTGATGGCAGCTTTTCACCTGAGGGCAGTTTTGTCGGATCCTTTAATTGTTCCCCTTCCAACAACAAGCTTGGATTTTTCTGATATGCATAGCAACAAGACACCACAGAATCTGCTAATACTTCTCAATTCAGTTTATATTTTTGTTTAATGGTCTTTACCTATATCAAGATTCCATGTTGTGAAAAGAGAGATTCAGGTTGATTGAAATCTAAACAAAGAATTTTTTTAACAATCTGTGTTGCCCTTTGTCAGAATTCCGATAACCTTGCATTGCATTGGCTTGCACTAAAAGATCAGTACATCTCTTCATTGATAACGCACACCTGCATACCTTGTCAACCTGCTCATAACATGGGGTAAGGCATAAAGCCCATTTTATTTCCTTGAAAATAACAACAAAATTAGCTTGCACTCTTCAAAGGTGAAGAAAACACCAATATAAACTGGTAGATGAAAGTTTTATATAATGTGTGCTGCACAATTGGCGTTAAAACCTACAACAACAACAACAACTTTTTATAAGAAGTTGTATATTGTGTTTAAGTGTCCTTTTCAAAGAAAATGATGTGAGTACATTGTAAATAGTAATTTTTAATCCAGTAAATTTAAGTAATGACTACTGTTGCAGCACTTTAAGAAATAAATACCAATTAAGTATGTCTTGTCATATGAATATTGTAGTTTAGCTATATCCATGAACATGGTTTGAGCATAACCATAAATATAATGTGTCCTCTTATATTCAAACATGAAATGTCAATCAACCGTCACAGCTATGCCTGCAAACAGTTCTGAGACATTAATTAAGTGCTGATGGTGCTTGTTGTATTGTTACAATCAGCCAAAATTAGTTCTGATTTGTATTATTGTGGTAATTGCATTCTTTTGTATACATTAAATAAAGAAAGTTGATTTTTTTAAAGTTACAAATCATGAAGATTCTCGCCATGTAAAACGTGTAGTCGCAAGTGTGCCAGATCAACTCATTTCGATGGACCAATTGAACACTGTTTCAAATATTAGCATGTAGGTACATGTTCTCAGTTTCTTATCCTACTAATTCAACAAGATGATCATTGAGATTAACATGTGAAAAGAATCCTTGGTGCATGAAAAACTTTGTTGCACAGACACGTCATTATAGGCAAATGAGTTCCAAAGTTTGCACTGAACTTAAATTTTATAAATTAATACTCAGAAGTTTGCTTAAAGGTGAACAGAAATTTCATTAAGATTTGCAATGAAATTTCTCTAAGACTTGCAGTGAAATTTCACTATGACTTGCAATGAAATTTCACTATGACTTGCAATGAAACTTAGCTATGACTTGCATATGACTTGCAATGAAATTTCACTATGACTTGCAATGAACAAGTTTATGTTGAAATAATTTGAATAAACAAAGTCATAACCGATAAGAAGGTTATTCACCAGCAGTGGGAAAAAGGAGCAAATGCAAAGATTATTATGTATGTACCAAGATGTAAATGACGTTTTTGAATCCATTTGCAATGTGCATGACAACAATACCCTCTCGCATATCACACTTACACCAAGAAAGAAAAAATAGTAACGTATATTCAGCTGAAATAAATTTGCTACTATAACAAAAATAACCTTTTAATGATTAATGTTTCATTTAGACGAAGATATTTAATATTTTGAAGTATGTAGCTTTCCTACTACGTACATTAAATATACATGTACTTCTCATAATAAATTTAGCCCCCCTCTGGAACGGCCACCAGTCTTATAAGGCCACTTTCCCGGTGCAGCAGGGGTGGTCGTATAAGAGGGGGCTTACTGTATATTTGAAAATTGATAACAGCTGGACAAAAGATGATCCTGATGTTTATCAGATGGAAATGAGTAGGTAGATGTCCTTGTTTGCTTTTTTGTGCCAGAAATTTTGTTCGAGTTATAGACTTCTGCCATCAGTTATATTAGAGGGAAATTGTTTCTTTTCAATCGACATTTTCTCTTCCACGTCACCAGTTTCAATTCTTTGTTATCGATGAAGTGTACCATTCAGTATGGTTTATATCTAACCAGTTCCAAATGTTGCACTCCAGATGTTCCCATAAAACATTTAGCATATCAGGAGGCCATCTGTGAGTTCATAAACATGTCCATTGATTTGGAGGTAGCTCTTTTTATTGAACACATAGCTGTGGAGTGTTTACACTAACTTCTGAAGTTTAAGCAGGAATTGATATATTGCTTTTTGTACATTTCTTGTTTCCCATGCTTCATTACATGCCTGCATCCCTTATCTCCTTTGTATTTTAGTATATGGTGATTTGATGTTTAAAGAAACAAGCATATATTCTAGAAGTAATATGTCCAGAAGATAGGATGGCAATTTGCAGACATTTGGTCTCATGAAATGATCCAGTGTGGTCTCATTATGGTCTCATGAAATGATCAGTTGTGATCTCATTAGATGATCCAATGTGGTCTCACGAAATATTCCAATGTGATCTCATTATATGATCCATTGTGGTCTTGTGAAGTGATCCAATGTAGCTTCATGAAATGATACAATGCAATCTACTGAAATGATCCAATGTTGTCTTGTGAAATTATCCAATATGGTCTCATCAAATGATCCAATTTGGTCTCATAAAATGATCCAATGCAATCTCATGAAATGATCCAATGTGGTCTTGTGAAATGATCCAATGTGGTCTCATGAAATGGTCCAATATGGTCTTGTGAAATGATCCAACGTGGTCTCATGAAATGAACCAGTGTGATCTTATTAGATGATCCAAAGTGGTCTCATTAAATGATCCAATGTGGTCTTGTGAAATGATCCAATGTGGTCTCATAAAATGAACCAGTGTGATCTTATTAGATGATCCAAAGTGGTCTCATTAAATTATCCAGTGTGGTGTCATGAAATGATTCAAATATTCTCACATCCTTACTCTAAAATACCCATTACCAGAAATCATTCGTATGACCGGGTTATAAATAAACATGAATAGCAAGGGAAACTATAATGTAAGTGTAGCTGACTTTTGTGTAAATAGAACAAAAAACCTCAATACATCGTAATACTTGAATATTTTTTTATTTTCATTTTACAGAGTGATGTCTCGACCATGTGCACGAAATGTGAAACCCACAGGCCACCACGTGCCCGTCATTGTTGAATATGTCGTAGATATATTCGGCGAATGGATCATCATTGTCCATGGTATAGTCAAGATTTTAGATGTTCATTACAAATACCTCGATGGTATTCAACATACAGAATGTTGATACCGTAAAGTAATAAATACACATCAATAGTATTGCAACTACTGATAATTCAGAGCTGCAGAACAAATAGCCTCATGATATTGTTTGCCCCACCACAGCTGTGGCATTGGCAAATAGCATTACCCTTGTTCATTTGTCTGTCTGTCCATCCACCAATAACACTGTGGTTAAGTTGATTCATCCATCTTCTACGAACACATCTGGTTTTTTTTAAATATCTCATTTATCACTATTGTTATGATTTTTTAAAGTTTGTATTTCAGTAAAAAAAAATTTAATGCAGTCACTCCAAAATCACTTTACTGTGGAATGATTTAACTGGACATTGTCACTTTTTATATGTATGACCTGCATTTAGTTGTTAAGAGCATTGACCCATATATACCTACCCATGATGCACATTCAATGTAGGGAGCAGCAGAGAGGGTGAACAGACCAAGTTTTCAAGCAAAATTAAGGCTTCTACGGAGACCGAAACTATTTCAGACAACCCGAAACTATTTCAGAGAGTGTGAACCGACCAACTTTTACAGGCGTCGATTTAGCAAACTGAGGCTTCCTCGAAATTGCTTAATAGGCGTCAATTTAGCAAACTCAGGCTTCCTTGAAAATACTTAATTAAACTTTTCAGTAAAAAAATAAAATTAAAAACGACGACGCCATTTTTATTGTCACCATCTCCCAGCTGCATAGATTTTTCACGATGGAGTGAGAGCGTGGACTGCGTCTGATTTGGTCTGAGGCTTCCCAATGGTAAAAACAAAGAATCCATTGTCGTTGGCGTTCACCCTCTCTGCTGCTATGGGTTAACAATTTTTTTACGATGAAAATCATTTATGATTGAAAGTCCTAGGACGAAAATCCTTTCAGGATTTCACAAACAGACTAATTTGTAAAACTTCACCTCGCAGATCAATCAAATTATTAGATTGGTCAGTGAGTTTAAAATTAATTCTCGTTAAAGAATTATTATGACATCGCATAAAAACTGGATTAGTTGGGTCTTCAATAATTACAAATCCTGGAGGAGCCGTTGGTGCAAATGAATATAGAATATATCCCTGCTGAGCTTGATTTGATTGCTCGAGATTTATTTGATAGCTTCCTTCGATTACATCACATACTAAATTTAGTGCTATCACATTTGAGATATTTACATTATTCGGAGCGATGTGTTTACCGCCGCCTTCTGGATCATTATTGTGTTTAAGGGTTTTTATTTCCGGTGATGTTGTTTTTTTTCCCTTCATCGTGAATTTTCTTAAACCCAATATCGATGGCATCACTGAGACGTTTTTTTAGTTCTGGTACGTTATATCCGGGTAGTTTGAAATCACCAATTTCTTCAAGGCGGATATTAAAATGCTCTGCAAAATAGATTCTCATTTTTGGGCTGGAAAAATGTAATATTCCTTGAATAATTTTTATATTTACTATATCCATATCATCGATGATTTTATTACACGTCTCTAAGACGTTGATAAATTCATCTCTGGTGAGAGAACCAGATTTAAGAGAGATTAACAATAGTGAAAAATCATTATTCATCTTTCCAAAATTTGTAATTATATATATTTTTGTATCTTCATGATATAAAATCATTGCATAACGATTAATTGAATCTTTGTCAGTTAAAATTATACGCATTACTCCCTCCGCCTTTTCCAATTCATCGTAGTTTTCATAACTTTTTATTGGATTATCGGGTTTTATTTTGTCTGTGACATAATCAGATTTTTTTAGTTCTGGTATATTAACGGTTTCCTTCTGTCGAGGTGGTAGTTCAGGCCATCCTAGTATGGTTCTAATAGAACATTGATAAATATCAACGACATATCCGGGTGATTTGATCTCGATCGCAGATGATAACGTCGGTTCATGAACCGTTATAGCGATTTTTGATTCTTTTCCAGTGATTGATTTTATTCTTCGTTGTAATTCGTTATTGATTTGTTCGATTTGATATGACCCCGTTGGTAACGAGACAACGTTCCAGTCTGGAGTTCCGTCTTCACGATTTTTCCACGAGAACACCAAGGAATTATTTGGTTGTTGACCACCAAATGCTACCGATCTGATATTGGGCCAGCTATGATACACTCGTAGTTTTGCTAGCGCTATCTCTTTCACGAGAACGGGGATCGGAAAATTCACACTGAATTCAGGACGCGTTGAGGTTATTGATATCATGCTTGTTTTCACCTGTGTTGTATTTTCTACTATTTGTTGAAGCAGTTCTTGCGACATTATTATTATTATCCCGCTCTAATTTCAGCATTGTCGATTTATACAATTGAGCCATCGCTGAGAATTCGCTATCTGATATTGTTGTGTCATCGAGTGATGATGATATCAACGAGAACAATTGCGAGTATGCGGTTGATGCAACGTGAAATTTAATTACGTAATCGTTTAGTTTACTCTGGCTACACGATGATAGTTTTTTTGTGATCCCGGTTAATATACCCGCGATTGTAGCCTCCGCAGAAATAGCTATTGGAACTACGACCGGAGCAATCATTGTAACCGAAGATAGTATTATTCCAGCAGCAGTGATTACTCCCGACACCGAATACACGGTGATATCAACTGCGGTTATTCTTCGTTGGTATTTTTAAATTTTTATTTGATACTCCTCACAGCGTGAGCTGAGTTTAGTTTGAAATTCTCTGACTTGATCATAGCGATACTGATACACTGAAGGGATTGTCATCTTATTTTAGCAGCGTTAGCGTTTTCAATTAATTTCAAATTGCTAGCGTTTTCCGTTTAATTGTTTACTTAAATCCACTTCGAATTCTACGTACCACATTACTGAAACCCTGGCTAGATTTCTATCTGTGGTCGTTATCGTGAACTGTTCAGATACATCCTTGTCGATGATCGTTGATATTGTATTATTGACTTCATTACACCCAATTTGATCAAATATCATATGGGAACGTTCTTGATTATTTAATCACGCAGTATTATGTACCGCAACAAATATGTGACGTGGAGCTGAAATACCCTGTTTTAATGCTAGATGCCATGTAAGTGTACCATCAATATTAGAATCCATGGTATCTGTGACGTTGTCCTCCCCCCGATCCATAAATGATAGTAACCGCGGTTCTGTTGACAACGACGGTGCCAACACTGGCATCCACAGTGATAGTTTTGATAAAACGACCTTACCAGCGGAAACGCAAGCATCGCGCCAGATTGCATTATCATCAGTACCCTTTCTCACTAATGCTACCGTATGCTTTGCTCCATAGATAACTTTTCTGACGTTTCTACAAAATCCAAATATGTGATGCAACGGAATCGCGCATGAAAAATGTCGACGCTGTCCCTGTAACGTTGCTACTCGTGTTGCAAATCCTAGATTGTAACCAGGAATATTATTGATGACATCAAATTCAGCAGCTGGTCTTACATATCCGGCTGGTGCTGGATCAACTGCTGTAGCTCGTGTTAATTTTACTCTAGAATATTGGACGTGTTCAGCGTTATCAGTAATATCCTTCGTAAACATCATAGACGGACCCGCTGATCTAGTATAGTCATCAGTATATCTCGCTAACCCAATTATTCCCGTAGCAATATCAACCTCGCGTTCAATAGATTCGATTTCTCTTCCATCAATGAGATATCTAGCACTTTCAAATAACGCCATGATGCCATTGTTAACAAAACCAACTCGGATAGTTGGGTCATTTGCATATGGTGTATTAGCTGGAACATTTGTTACGGGTTCACCTTCGACTTCAATAAAGGCTTCACAAGGCAAAAAGTATTTACTGGTATCATGAACTTGAAGTTCAATTCGTGCTCTAAGATCAGGTTGTACTGCGTGATAAGCAAACAATTGATAATCGCGTACAGAATAATCTTTGAGCACTGGGGCGTCCATGTCAAATGCACTATCAGGATTATGTTTGAACATTTTTTATTATATATCCGCTGGTCTAAATTGGAGGTGAAATCGTGAAAATTCTTCAAATTTCAACAATGATTTCCAATTTAAAAAAACCGAAGGATTTCAATCAAAGATTTTCATCGACGTCTTTGACGTTTGTTTAAGCCACTTCCCGCTATCATATTTGCTGTTATATTATGGTGGGCGTTAGTGTATGACGGAGTCATCAACGATGATGAAATCATTGACTGTAGTTTTTCATCTACTGCGTTATTTATTATTTTACTAACACTTGCAGGCATAACCGCAGTAGATGGTAACGGCAATGGTTTCTTTGAAAATCTAGATTTTCCGCGTCGAACTAATGACGTTTTTTTATCCTTCGCGGCTGAAAACGCCTTCCCGGCAAGATCACCAACAGCGCTAGTACCCTTATCCCTGATAACATCAATGGCTTTCATTGATAGTTGTTTTGCTAGCGGCTCTACGTTTGGAGCCATTCTTGAAAATAATCCCATTATAGTATTACCAAGACCATCTCCATAGTATCCTCGGTATTGTGGCAATCGTGAGTTTACCACGTAGACGTTAGCTGGTTTATCATGGTTGTAGTGTATGATCATTCTCTTTTCAATTGCTATTAATCTAATCGTGAAACTCTTCGAGTTTAATCGCTATGATAACCGTGATGAAAATCTATAGGATTTTCCAATAACTCTTCAATACAATCTCGATATGTGCTGATATCCATGATACCACCTTGAAATAACCTCCTACAGATATCGGCAGCTTCATTGACTATTTCTGGTGGGTTATTTCCAGCCCGTTTACTCCCTACAAGTATTTCTAATCGAGCTATATCACCGAGAACATTGACAGGGCATGCAACTGCAGGCAATTTCGCTGATATCCCACTCACAAACGTCTCAACGGGGGTAAAATCCTCTTCAGTGATATCAGTTGCATCTTGTGTATCTATTTTTGGATTGGGTTTTGATTTTTTAGGTGAGAAGGATATTTTCTTTGAAGATTGTTTCCGCCGCTGCAGTTTTTGTGGTTTTTGTTGTTGTCGCAGTTCTTCATATTGATTGTATACGCTACCTACTATTTTCATGTATTCAATGTATGATGTATTTATTGGATCAATTTGACTTGTTTCAGTTTTGATTTTGTAAATCACATCAGCGCAGTGATTTATATTTTTAATATATTCATGTTGCCCTGGTTTCAACATTTTTTTTTCTGTTTTCATAAGTCGCAACAACAAACGTAGGAATTTGTGATGGTTTAGTATTATCAATTGCTGCTATCCCCTCCTCGTTAAATCTCCCCCGTAAACCCTCTACTGTTCTTCTTTATTCAGGGAAATCTCTTCGAGATTCATCACTAACAAATAATACCACTTTGTCGTTGTATTTCCATCTGAGTTGCCATATCACCTGAAAGTTTATGTATAGCCTGTTTTGTTTGTCCAGTTTCGATTGCTATTTTTTCAAGTTCACCAAGAAGAGGTCTCTCTGTTCTAGTACATCAGCAGAGAGGGTGAACAGACCAACTTTTACAAGCTTCAATTTAGCAAACTGAGACTTTCTCGAAATTGCTTAATAAGCTTCAATTTAGCAAACTGAGGCTTCCCAAGGGTAAAAAAAATGACGCCGACATCTTCGATGTTGTAGTTGGCGTTCACCCCCCGTTGCTGCGTTGAAAATCCTTCGGATCTCACTAACAAATTTTTCACGATGAAAGTCCTTAGGATTTCACAAACAGACTAATTTGCAAAACTTCACCTTGCAGATCAATCAAATTATTAGATTGGTCAGTGAGTTTGAAATTGATTCTCGTTAAAGAATTATTATGACATCGCATAAAGACTGGATTAACTGGATTTTCAATAATTAAAAATCCTGGAGGAGCCGTTGGTGCAAATGAATATAGAATATATCCCTGCTGAGCTTGATTTGATTGCTCGAGATTTATTTGATAGCTTCCTTCGATAACGTCACATACTAAATGTAGCGCTATCACCGAGGATATCTTCACATTTTGAGGAGCGATATGTCTACCACCACCATCTGGGTTATTATCGTGTTTGAGGATTGTTATTTGTTGTCGTGATATTTTTTTCCATTCATCGTGAATTTTCTTAAACCCGATATCGATGGCATAACTGAGAAGTTTTTTTAATTCGTCGGGTTTATACCCAGGAATTTTAATTTTTTGGATATCTTCTACGCTGTCTCCGGGTTTTCCCCATATTGGCAATAATTTAAAACCGCCTTCTTGAATAATTTGCGCATGAAATGTTTCCATATCGTTGATGATTTTGTTACCTGTTTGTACTACACTAATAAATTCATCTTGGGTGAGAGAGCCGGATTTAAGGGATATTAACAATAATGAAAAATCATTATTCATTGCGCTGAAACTTTCTTCGATTAAACCAGGGTAAATAGAAAATTCACCATCACCGTGGGATTCCATAAACTTAGGGGAATAATCTTGATAACTTTTCACTTCATTGATGGGTTTTATCCTGTCGGTGATATAATCGCCCTTTACGGGTTCATCTGGTATAACGGTTTCTTTCTGTCTAGGTGGTAATTCAGGCCATCCTAACACTGATCTTATAGAACTCTGATAAATATCCACAGCATACGCAGGGGAATTAATCACGATCGTAGATGATAACGTCGGCTTGTGAACCGTT
The DNA here is from genome assembly GCA_029339505.1 of Unio delphinus. Classification (NCBI taxonomy): domain Eukaryota; kingdom Metazoa; phylum Mollusca; class Bivalvia; order Unionida; family Unionidae; genus Unio; species Unio delphinus. The sequence continues at coordinate 7,521,239 of JAQISU010000274.1, forward strand.
ATAGCGATTTTTGATTCTTTTCCAGTGATTGATTTTATTCTTCGTTGTAATTCGTTATTGATTTGTTCGATTTGATATGACCCAGTTGGTAAAGAAACAAAGTTCCAGTCTGGGGTTCCGTCTTCACGATTTTTCCACGCGAACACCAAGGAATGATTTGGTTGTTGACCACCAAATGCTACCGATCTGATACTGGGCCAGCTATGATACACTCGTAGTTTTTCTCTTTCACGGGAACGGGAATCGGGAAATTCACACTGAATTCAGGACGCGTTGAGGTTATTGATATCATGCTTGTTTTCACCGGTGTTGTATTTTCTGCTATTCGCTGAAGTAGTTCTTGTGACGATGACGTTGTCATTGTTGTTCTTATTATTATTCCGCTCTAATTTCAGCATTGTCGATTTATACAATTGAGCCATCGCTGAGAATTCGCTATCTGATATTGTTGTGTCATCGAGTGATGATGATATCAACGAGGACAATTGCGAGTAACCGGTAGATGCAACGTGAAATTTAATTACATAGTCGTGTAGTTTACTCTGGCTACACGATGATAGTTTTTTGTGATCCCGGTTAATATACCCGCGATTGTAGCCACCGCGGAAATAGCGATTGGAACTACGACCGGAGCAATCATTGTAACCGAAGATAGTATTATTTCAGCAGCAGTGATTACGCCCGACACCGAATACACGGTGATATCAACCGCGGTTATTCTTAGTTGGTATTTTTTTATTTTTGTTTGATACTCCTCACAGCGTGAGCTGAATTTAGTTTGAAATTCTCTGACTTGATCATAGCGATACTGATACACTGAAGGGATTGTCATCTTATTTTAGCAGCGTTAGTGTTTTCAATTAATTTCAAATTGCTAGCATTTTCAGTTTAACTATTTACTTAAATCCACTACGAATTTTACGTACCACGTTACTGAAACCCTGGCTAGATTTCTATATGTATTCGTTATCGTGAACTGTTCAGATACATCCTTGTCGATGATCGTTGATACTGTATTATTGACTCCAGATGAACTACTTGATGATATATTGAATTGAGTCGGTGATACTATTGTTAATCGATAAATACCCTTGACGGCTGCGGTTACGTGTAAAATGTTGTTTGTGGGAGTCCACGCAAATGAATCGTGTTGAATCGTGTATACGATATTGTTGGTGCTCTTATGAGGAATTTTTATTTTTCCAACAACGCCTATCATCCTCGTTGTATCATCCTTCATTGCGTCGTTGAATGTTTTTAGATCATCGATGGATTTTTTAATATCAGGAAGGGTTATTTCAATTTTATCAAATGGAGTTCCAATGAATGTATCAATGATGTTTTTACGAAATATTGAAAACTGTTTCGCGTGTTTTTCATATTCGGATTGAAGAGTTGCTAGTTCCAACATAGAATCTTTTATCGAGGTGAGTTTTGGTGTGGTCACTGGTGGATTTCCAAAAAATTCTAGCAGGGGTTTATCAATTTTGTCAATTATATTACTTTGTATTGTAGTAAACTGATCAAATGCAACTATATGATCGTCATACTTATGATTGAGCGATTTCAATGAATTCACCGTTTTATCGAATGTTGCTAATTTATCCGTGATCGTTGAGGCAAGTACAACTGGTTTGAGTTTACCCTGATCGGAAAATAACGCGATAGTATCCTCTGCTGCGTCTCGTCGTTTAACTAAAATATCATCGAGGGAGACATTACTAGTTTTCAATTTACCCTGACGATCGCCAAATACAACTATTTCACCAGGATCAACATCTACTAGGTTCAACGTTTCGGCTATTTCATCTTCGATTAGTTTTTTAACCTCTTTGATTTCAACTCCATCAGTATCCGGTTTCTTCAGCGCTGATAAAGGTCGTCCCCAAATATCAATCATTGTTATCATAGAAATCTTTTCTCTGTTTAAAATCTAAAAGATTTTCAATCTAAAAGATTTTCAATCCAACGACTGCTAGTATACTCATTTACTACTACATGGGGTGGTTTTGATTGTAAATTACTTTGCAATTTCATCAAAGATTCTCGTGAAATAGCATTAAGTACGTTTAATACTTCATTGCCACATATGGGTGGGTCAATCATCGTTTGTGTTGGTAACGTGGAATACCAACGGGGTATTTTTAAGCGCGTTGATAAATCAAGGATATAGCGGTTAAATTCCTTCGGAGGCGCTAATCCATATGAGTCAAAATAAATGATCCCACGTGGATCAATCGCGTATGCAACCCAGTGGGTTCCAGATCCATCGCTGTTATCTAGATTAATAATACCCGTTTCAACATTATTTGGTCGCGCCGGTAACTGATCTTTCATAAAAACACCTCTGAAGTTTTTAATCGCGAGTTTTTTAGCAGCATCAATTAAATCAAAATTGGACATTGGAAGATTTTTCACTAGTAAACTGGTCCTAGTCTCAGGCCCTTTCCGCTGTACCATGAATACGGGGTACCTGGTAGTCTTAGACCCTTCTCCTTTTTTAATACCCTTTTCCCGTTGCTTTCTTTAGTGCCATTCCTGACGCGGTACCAATAGCCCCTAACGCTGCCGCTTTAGCCACCGCTGGGGCCGCTGCGGCAATCAATCCTGGAATCACCCCTAACAACGGGAATATACCCCCAGTCGTTTCCATGTTTTTAATCGCGCTCGCAGAAAGAGTAACCTGAACTCTTTTTTTTCTTTAAGCGCGCTATTAAAATGATTAACCTGAGTCTTCGTCAACGACAGTTTATTCGCTCCGCCATTCATTTGATTAGGTTTCAGCGTTATTGTGGTTCCACATTGCTTAGCTGATTTGGATTGTAATTTTTTTAGCTGACCAGGTGTCAACGTGACATTGATATTACTATACGACATTATACAAAACAGATTGATTCTAAATCGCAGAGAGAGATATGGAAAATCAATTACGAAGTAATCAATGAATAATTCGAAGAATTTTCAAGAAGTAATCAATCACAGATTTTCCACTGGTGCATCTACCACTCTCATTCGTCCACCAACACCTTCGAGTATCATTGATTTATCACTGAGAATGACAGCAACCGCTCTATAATTTGCAATACCACCAGGACGGGTTACACGAGCTCGGAAATGTATATCGACGACGGATTGTCTCATCAGGTCAAGATGTTCCAACGAAAAGTAATAAATCGGATACAGACTTTTAAAATCCAACTGTGATATTTGTAGACCAGTATCAACATTTTGATCGCGTCCCATATACGACAACAGGTTATGATAAACTCGTGCAATATGATTGTTTTCATAGTTAAGTTGTATATCCTCTGATGGTTCTTGCTGTCCGTTTATTCTCAGCGAGACTTCATTACACCCAATTTGATCAAATATCATATGGGAATGTTCTTGATTATCTAATCGCGCAGTATTCTGTAGCGCAACAAATATGTGACGTGGAGCTGAAATACCCTGTTTTGATGCTAGATGCCATGAAATTGTACCATCAATACCATAGAGTATGGTATCTGTGGACGTTGTCAACCAACTCAACAATGTTTCCCCCCTCCCCCTCCGATCCATAAATTATAGTAAGCGTGGTTCTGTTGACAACGACGGAGTAAACACCGGCATCCACAGTATTAGTTTTGATAAAACGACTTTACCAGCGGCAACGCCAGCGTCGCGCCAGATTGCATTATTATCATCACCCTTTCTCACTAATGCTACCGTATGCTTTGCTCCATAGATACCTTTTCTGACGTTTCTACAAAATCCGAATATGTGATGCAACGGAATCGCACATGAAAACCGTCGACGCTGTCCCTGTAGCGTTGCTACTCGTGTTGCAAATCCTAGGTTGTAACCGGGAATATTATTGATGACATCAAAATTAGCAGCTGGTCTTACATACCCGGGTGGTGCTGGATCAACTGCTGTAGCTAATTCTGCTTTTACTCTAGAATATTGGACGTGCTCAGCGTTATTAGTAATATCCTTCGCAAACATCATAGACGGACCTGCCGATCTAGTATAGTCATCGGAATTTCTCGCTAACCCGATTATTCCCGTTGCAATATCAACCTCGCGTTCAGTAGATTCGATTTCTCTTCCATCAATGAGATATCTAGCACTTTCAAATAACGCCATGATGCCATTGTTAACAAAACCAACTCGGATAGTTGGGTCGTTTGCATATGGTGGATCATTATGAGCAGCATCGTTTGTTACGAGTTCACCTTCGACTTCAATAAAGGCTTCACAAGGCAAAAAGTATTTACTGGTATCATGAACTTGAAGTTCGATTCTCCCCCGAAGATCAGGTTGTATTGAGTGATAGGCAAAAAATTGATAATCACGTAGAGAATCATCCTTGAGTACTGGGGCGTCCATGTCAAATGCACTATCAGGGTTCTGTTTGAACATTTTTTATTATATATCCGCTGGTCTAAATTGGAGATGAAATCGTGAAAATTCTTTGAAATTGCAAAGCAATTTACGATTTCAACAATGATTTTCATCGTGAAAATTCTCATCAATTTTTCACCGACGTCTTTGACTTTTGTAGAATTTTTTTCAATTTCCAAGACCACTTCCCGCTATCATATTTGCTATGTTATTATCCTGGGCGGTCATCGATGATGAAATCATTGACTGTAGTTTTTCATCTACTGCGTTATTTATTATTTTACTAACACTTGCAGGCATAATCGCAGTAGATGGCAGTGAAGTTATTTGTGATTTTGAAAATCCTTCGGATTGGAAATTCTTCGAATTTCGCCGTCGAACTAGCGCTGTTAGTTTATCCTTCGCGGCTGAAAACGCCTTCCCGGCAAGATCACCAACAGCGCTAATACCCTTATCCCTGATAACATCAATAGCTTTCATTGATAGTTGTTTTGCTAGCGGCGCTACTTTTGGAGCCATTCTTGAAAATAATCCCATTATAGTATTACCGAGACCATCTCCATAGTATCCTCGGTATTGTGGCAATCGTGAGTTTACCACGTAGACGTTAGTTGGTTTATCATGGTTGTAGTGTATGATCATTCTCTATTCAATTGCTATTTATCTAATCGTGGTGATCATCAACGTGTTCCACTAACTCTTCAATAAAATCTCGATATGTTGCAATATCCATGATACCACCTTGAAATAATCGCCTACAGATATCAGCTGCTTCATTGATTATTTCTGGTGAGTTATTCCCGGCTCGTTTCCCCCTAACAAGATCTTCTAATCGTGCTATATCACCAAGAATATTGCCAGGACATGAAATCCTTAGATTTTCATTCGAAGAGTTTCCAACTAAGCCACTACCCTTTTTTTAGTTGTACCAGTTGCACCCTTCTCAGAATCAGCCTCTGCCATTATTTGTATTTCACCTGGGATTGGGTCAGCTGTGTATACTGGTGGTGGTTGTGTGACACCTTTTACCGTGGCTAGAAATTGATTTTAATGACATTTTATTTCTTTTGTGATTTTAGTTTTCCCCCTTTTTGCTAAAAACACCTTATTTGCCCAAACGTCTAGAGTTCTCACAAAATCTTTAGACGTGTTGTCTTTTAAATAGCTATCTCTTTTCGCTTTTTTAAAGTTATCTTGGGTAAATTTAACTAACTCAAAGTCTGTTTCGATTCTTCTGATTGTATTTAACGCATGAACTGTAAAAATATTTTCAGGAGAATAGTCAGCGCCTTGAAATTCTTCTTGAAATTCTTCAAGTGGTTCAGGTGGTGGTGAGGAAATATCAACATCACCTAATCGTTCAACTTCTTCCTGAAGTTCTCGTTCTTGTTGTACTTGTCGTCTTGCAGCGGGTATTATATCACCAGGAAGTGATTTTAAAGCCTGTTTTGTTTGTTCAGTTTCGATTGCTATTTTTTTAAGTTCACCAAGAAGAGGTCTCTCTACTCGTTCCCCCACCTTAGGGATATCTCCGTATATAGCACGTTCAGTAGCTGTTTTCACATCTGTAGTTGCAGCAACAATCGGCTTAAAGAGTTGTTCAGAACCCTCTGTAAAATCAATCTGAAGTAATTGTCGCTGTTGAAGTTTTTCACGTATACGATCACGAAGGGGTAATAGTTTATTAATATCGCTCAGTCGCTGTTTTGTGTTCCGTGTGGTCAGTGATTGTCCTACCATATTGAAAGAATATCACTATTGTTAAATTAAAAATCGAAGATTTTCATTGCAACGAGTAAAAACAAAATACTACGTCTATGAATTTTTAATTGAAATTGCTTGCAATTTAACAATACCGTGTGAACTGTTGACTAAACTCACATGAATGGACCCATTACATGTACACGGAAGTTATATACAACAAGGGGCTCTCTACGCGTGGGACTCAGCTTGCTCGATTAGAGTTTTTATCCGCTTCACCTTACAATTAATAAGTTTCCTTTGTTCATACTCTGCACTTAATTGTTTTCGTACATGTTCTACAATGCTACATAATGGTACAAACACATTAACGTCTTCGGTATTAACTAAACTTTCACGAATAAGTTTTGTATGTGCTTGATAAAATAATACTGCTTCAAGAGGACATATTTCCCATTATGCTGTGCAAATTCTATATCCGTGAAATCGGTCATTATTTGATCACAATCTAACCCTGAACATAGTTGAATATTTTGATCTTTAAGTTTGTTAATTTCAACAAAAATACATCCGATATTTTCAGAATTCATATATATGAAAAGAGTATATTTATTTAATTGTTTGAAAATCTTCGATGGAAACTCTTTGAGTGAAATTGAAATTGCAAACAATTTGACAAAATGAATTCTGGACCCGCTAAGGTGATGGTCATCTTAGCATGTCCAGAAGCTTAATGCGATGGTTATATACAATGGATGACGACGGCACATCAACCCCATGATCTAGTTTGTATGGCGGTTGTATTTATACATATGACGGCACATCAACCCCATGATCTAGTTTGCATGGCGGTTGTATTTATACATACGACGGCACATCAACCCCATGATCTAGTTTGTATGGCGGTTGTATAAATAACACCAAGGGCGTATACATATCACGAAGCGTATTCCCCTAGGAGTAAGTCTAACTCGGAGAGCGCCTTGAATGGAAATTGCTTTGCAATTTGACTCACGATTTCAGAAACGGATAATTGATTATAGGTGAATTAAAACAACCAATCAAAAACTACCAAACAAACAGTGTTTCAACGATAACTCTGTCATTGGTGATTTGTCACACGCGCGTTACCAGCGAGTTATCTCCGTTATAACCATTCACACATACAGTTAGATGTAAACAAAACGAATTTTTTTACCAAAACGTTTTGAAAGCGCGGTTTGATAAATTCCATCTGCTACTCTTTGTACCGAGGAGGGGCAAATATCAAAATACACTCCAGCGCTATTTATAGACGGAAATATTATTTCCTCCTTGTCAATATTAATTGATTTTACAGGTCTCTTCCCAATTGATTTATAATTACCAGTCCCATCTCGTTTTGTGTTTTCACGTTGTGAAATAGCTTGTAAATTCGATAAAGAATTATTAGTCTTAATTCGATCAATGTGATCAATAACAAAGTCATCCTAGATCAATCCGTTAAATACTTCATAGACGAAACGGTGATTGAGATGCATTTTCCCTCCAGCAGTAAATATCAAATATCCCATATTATTACTCCCCCCAATAGATTTCTTATGTTTACAATTTCTAACAACACCATCACGAGAAGCTTCGTAGTTTTCAATAACAGGATGTCGTTGAAATTCTTGGTTTATTTATATACATATATGGTATTTGTCTAATTCATTATTTGGTTGAGATATAACATTGAGAAATCTTTCTATGTAGTCCTGAGCAGTTTTTATGATTTTACCATTGACGTTGTCGTTGACAGCGTCGGGATTTCTGATTCTTCGCTTGTCATAATAACGCTTCAACTCTCTATAACGCCTACCCCGCCATTGATACATAATTGTGAATTGCCTCTAACACCTACCCCACAATACAGGCACGGAAGAGGACCTTTTGAACCGTTTCTCACGCTTTGCAAATGATACCCACAGAATTCATTTCTGCATGATTTGTTACATGGGGTTGTTGATCCAATCATACGCCATTTGCAATGATTCATTATATAAAACGTTTTCTATTTAAATACCTGTTTTAATTATTATAATAAAATTTTTTTATTTAAATACTTGTTTTAATTATTATAATATGAAAGAATTCAAGAGATTATCGAAAATTAAGCCTTGGAAAAATGCTAGATTTAATCTCGATAGAATCTCTAATATACCAAAAAGTCTAATAGATGACATAACCCTGTTGAGTAAAATCAGAGACTGTTTTAATGAATTTAAGCGTGATGGAGCATCTCGTACGTGGTCGACATTTCGAATTATACACAACATCGAAGATGTCGGTGTCAATATACCAGTAATTGATGCTACCATGAACGATACAAGATCAGCTGAGATAATTTTACATCTTCGAAAACGGTATTTTATAAGAATAAAATTCATTATCGAAGACGAGGGTAAATGGATTATCAGGGATCAATTTGAACCAATTCTCAAGGATAAAAATACTGTCATTGTGAGTAGAGATTCCAAACCAGGAATTCTAACTGGAATTGAAAAACCATACTACGAGAGATCCTATCCTGAAACAGTAGTTGTTTACGGAATATATCCGCTAAATGATAAACCTGATATTGCAAAACTAGCTCCTATGAAAACGTCGTTAGTGGCTTTGCCACTCAATTGTGTAGCAACACGGATAATGGAACACTTCACAAATGCATCCCGGGGAAACAAATTAACTGAACAACGACGTAAGAAAATGACCGAATGGGAACTGACAGTGAAACAGCGCGGGGCAATGATTTCCGATATAGCTAAATTAGAAGCATTATTAAAATTTCCAATATCTATAGCGACAATAACCGGAGAAGTATTATACGAACCGAAATATCAAGCGCCAGGAGCTCCAATTGAAGTTATTGATCATAACAAACACGCGTGGACACCTGCAGTAAATGTATTTCCACGAGAACGAATCGTGACATATATCCCGGGGGAATTTTGTAAGGATGTGTTCCACGAAGAGAAATTATTTGATGCTATTAGTGCGTTGTGTAAGGATGATCCCGTGTCAGTGTGGTTACTTAGCAGTGATGGTTCCGAATCAGGATTTGATCAATTTGAAAAACCAAATGGTGAATTAGATCGCGTTGAAGAATTAGATAACAGAATGAGAAAAATCGCTAATGAATTTTCATCGGTGAAATTGCAAAGCAATTTCCATCCAAAAGAGATTTCATTCCATGAAAAACTACTCGCGGATAGCTTCACAATTCCATCAGTGTTACCTCACTTCGCAAGAGAAAAAAACTCATGGCGTTCAACACGAAGTGATTTTCTCGAGGACGTTAAATTGAGTTCGATGATAAATAGATTTCCTAATACCGCGGTTAGAGTAGCTACTGATTCGATGTATATACACGAGAAATACAAATCGGATGTAGCGGCATTCACATATCCCGAGGAAGCGTGGGGATGTTGGCGATTTAAAAAGGAAAAACTACACGAGTATTGTGAATCCGCTGATGTTACCAACGACGATAAATATCTTTGTTGTAACCGTATTGAAATTCAATCAGAATTTTCTAATGCACCACCCGTATATGATCCCGCATGTAGATACAAGACAGTTTATTTAAACGGTTGTGATGGGTCAGGAAAGACAACTCATGCAATTGAATTATTTCGTCGGTCAACCATGATTGTGTTAACACCAACTCACAGACTCTCCAGAGAGATGATAGCGCGGGGAGTAAAAGCCTGTACTTATCACAGCTTCTTTCGATGGAAAGGCGATACATGGACTCCTGATCGAATGGGCGATAAATTCATTCCTGAAATCATAATCTGGGATGAAATATGCACTGTATCGTTGAGTGTATTACAGACATTTCTTGAATGGTTATCAACGAAAACAGCAAAGGTCGTCATGTGAAGAGATCACGGTCAACCACCGCCATTTGTTGGTGGATCTCCACATGAATGGCTAAAGGGTTTTGTAGATTATTATGAAGAAATTACCACTGATTATAGATCACTTGATGAACAATTACGAGAGTTCAAAGCGCTAATTAGATTACAACCGGATAGAATCCAATGTGAAATAGCGCGTGAAATTATTTCGGAAACTCCCATGAATGATTTTTGGGAAACATGGAAGCCAGATGATTTGATAATCGCGAGTAGAAAAATAGTCAGAGACGCACTTCAAATGAAGTTATTTGAATTATGAATTACATAAGTGTAAATTTGCAACACTTCCAGTACCGCTCTGTTATAGACCAAAAGATACCCGACGACAAAATATTGACGTTGATATTCCAGGACAGCGTCAAAAGCAGAATTTAGTGTTAAATGATATTGTGCTGGTTGATATCAGCGTCGTCGAAGATGCATTGGGAAACGCAAAGAGTTCTGCTGATAAATCCCCATGGACGTTAGGTTACGCAACGACAATACACTCTTCACATGGATTAACTGTCACAGACACAATTATTTGGATAGTAGATAATCGCATTGAATGGTCGAATTTAGTTTATCTCGCAGTATCCAGAGTATGGCGAATAAATCAACTTCGAAGAATTGTCCTGACAGAGTCAGGCGATTATGACACTACAATGAGCGACGATGATATCATCGGGGATATAATAAGAAAAAACCTCTCTGGGTATAAACAACAGGATAAAAAAAATAATAGAAAATTTGACATTGATGCCGAATTGATAATTACGCTGAAGCAACAGCAGAATAATAACTGCGCGAGTTCCAATTGTATAATGCGTTGGAGTTGGTCGGATAAAGATCCCCGTCAATTTACCGTAGACAGAAAGAATAGCAGTATTGGTCACACCAACGACAATGTGATGCTGACATGTCTTGAGTGCAACAGACGCAGAGGTGCCAGCACAATGCCTATGTCGGGTGCTAGTTAAGACCACGCGGTGGTAATTGAGTATCCTCGGGAATTACCTGTAGTTGTTGTCGAGTAAATCCTCGCTGAGAAGCAGTTGAATCTAGTTTATAGATTGCTGGTCTAGAAACGCTAGCGTTTCCACCAGTTGATCGTGTTATACCGGATATTTTATGTACGGTGACACTCCAAATAGGATCGGTAGCTCTTTTCTTACCACCCTCAAGCTCTCCTGGTTCGTATAAATACCGAACAGTGACATTATTACCAAGAATTTGTTCCTTGAAGTCTTTTTGTGGTTGTACGGATATACTCCCTTTTAATAGCGTTGTTAGGTTTCATGTTGATTGTTCTAGTAATCTCATTATTGATTGCGGTAACTACACCTGGTAATCTTTTAACCCATTCACGAGATCGCTTTTCTTGGATGAATTCTTTCGCGTATTGATATCCAAATAACCGCTCAGCAAGTGTCCGATTAAATCGTTCAACAATTGCCTGATCGCGATGTAGTGCAGTATGTCCTCGTCGTATGATGACATTATGCTGTTTCATCGTTGTTAAAACAGCGCCTTGAAATTCCTTGCCAGGATCAACTTGTAACAGATTTGGCCAACGTAGTGGACCTCATCGATAAATCCTTTCAAATGTAGAAGCTACTTCAGTAGATGATTTTGTCTTCAGCGGTTCTGCTTGTTTGTATCGACTCGCAATATCAACTACGGTTAAGCGTATTTGTAACCGTTGTCATGTGGTAAAAATAGTATATCAGCTTGATGAACTTCATTAGGTGTTGTAACATCAAAATGAGAGTAGTTAATTCGTTTAGGCGCCGGTTGATAAATTTGCCATATCGCCTGTTTGGATAACCAATTCGCCGCTGTAGTTTTTGTTACTTTTGCAGCGCTAGTGAGTTTACTGATTGCTGCCTCGCCTCTCCAGTATCCCCTCGGAGAATAATAAATAAATTCCATATTATTAATTACCGGCACTTAACATCAATTTGCCTTTCATAGCGGATTTTATCAACCACGAAGCCAATTTTTCTTTGAAGGATTTATCAGGAATATCATTCAACGCATGAATTAATTTCACATCCGCGAGATGTCTATGTTGAAGATTGCTACTTTTATAAGCAACATCATGAACATGACACGCCTTATCAATAGCGTTTATTGGATATTCACCGGGTTTGGGTTGGTTTTGGTCATCGAGTCTGATATCTAATCGTGTTCCGGGGCCACAGTAGCTATATCCTGGAAGGTGCTTTTCTCCTGAGTATTTTGCCAACGGTGTTCCTGGGAGTTTCATTAACTTGGCTGCAATATCACCTCCTCGTTTTTTTTAAAGGTTCCTTGGGTTTACCAAGGGAAACAAATCTAAATTTCTTTGTACTACATTGTACGCATTTACCAGAAAGCGCTGATCGATTATTTTTTGTTGTAATTGTCGTCAAGTCATTTGTGCCAGTACGCGTTTTACATTTCACACAATATAGATCCATAATTTATATATAACAGCATGAATGTAATTGATAATTCAGCTACGAGACGACGGGAACCTATTAAACACCATGCAATGTTACCAAATTCTATTCGCGCGATTATAATCGGACCATCTGGAAGTGGTAAAACACAATTGCTACTTAATTTGATAACGAGATGGATGAAGTGGGATAAATTGTATTTGATTGCTCCGAGCGTAGATGATCAGCGATGTTATGAAGTGTTAAAGGATTTTAACGAAGCCGCGCTAGAAATTAACGGCGATGATGCTATTGAGTTTATAACCGATATCGAAGAGGCGCCTAAAATTGACTTTATCGACGGAAGTATTAACAATTTAGTCGTATATGATGATATCATGTTAGATAATCAAAAGAATCCTGCTAGAATATTTTCCAGAGGCAGACATAAAAACACAGATGTGATATATGTCACTCAACGTTACACTCAAATCCCGAAAATCATCAGAGATAACTGCAATCTATTATGCGTATTTAACGGTGTTGATACACACACGCTAAGAAATATTTGGCAAACTTGGTGCGGTGGCGATATGGATCATAATCAATTTAAAAATTTCTTTAGCCGCGCTCAGACAATCAAACGTGGATTGATAACGATAACTTTATCAGATCCTCGGACAAGATATCGTATTGGACTTGATCAAATATTTAGTGAGATCCGAAGGATTTTCAACGCAGCAACGGGGGGTGAACGCCAACTACAACATCGAAGATGTCGGCGTCATTTTTTTTTACCCTTGCGAAGCCTCAGTTTGCTAAATTAAAGCTTATTAAGCAATTTCGAGAAAGTCTCAGTTTGCTAAATTGAAGCTTGTAAAAGTTGGTCTGTTCACCCTCTCTGCTGCTAGTACCCTCCTCGGGGATATCTCCGTATATAGCTCATTCAGTAGCTGTTTTCACATCTGTAGTTGCAGCAACAATCGGCTTAAAAAGTTGTTCAGAACCCTCTGTACAATCAGTCTGAATTAATTGTCGTTGCTGTAACTTTTCCCGTACACTGTCACGAAGTGGTAGTAGTTTTTCAATAGCATTCAGTCGCTGTTTTGTGTTTCGTGTGGTCAGTGATTGTCCAATCATTATTGAAAGTGTATCACTATTGTTAAATTGCAGACAATTTCAATTTATGAATTGCAAAGCAATTTCACTCAAAGATTTTCAAAGCTATTTTGAATTTATGAATTGCAAAGCAATTTCACTCAAAGAGTTTCAAAGCAATTAACCAAGTAAAAAAAAAATACTACGGTATTTTTACAACACCGTGTGAACTGTCATTGTTGACTAAACTCACATGAATGGGCCTATTCATCGTTACCTGTATACACGGAAGTTATACAAGAGGCTCTCTAAGGGTAGGACTCAGCTTGCTCGATTAGAGTTTTTATCTGTTTCACCTTGGAATTGATAAGTTTCCTTTGCTCATACTCAGCACTTAATTGCTTCCTAACATCTTCTACGACCGTGCATAATGGTACAAACACACTAACATCTTCATGATAAACTAAACACTCACGGATAAGGTTTTGAATGCGCTTGATCAAATAATACTGCTTCGAGAGGACATATTTTCCATTATTTTGTGCAAATTCCATGTCCTCGAAATCAGTCATTATTTGATCACAATTTAACCCCGAACATAGTTGAATATTTTTATTCTGTAATTTACGAAGTTCAGAAATAATACATCCGATATTTTCAGAATTCATATTATATAAAAAATATATTTTTTAAATTGCTTTGAAAATCTTTGAGTGAAATTGCTTTGAGTTTCACAAAATGAATTCACAAAATGAATTCTGGACCCGCTAAGGTGTTGATCATCTTAGCACGTCCAGAAGCGTAATGCGGTTATAGGTGATGATGGTTATATACAATGTATGACGACGGCACATTACACATCACCCGTTTGGAACCCCTTGGTGTATACATCAAGCGGCGCCAATAGGTTACATATAATCACGAAGCGTATTCCCCTGTGAGTAAGTCTAACTCGGATAACGGGTTTGACCTACAAGAGGATACGTTTGGTGAATGTGGACGCACGGACAGCACATAACAATAGATTATAGGTGATTATGGTTATATACAATGCAAACTATGAAATACTTAATTAAGGACGGCACAACTATAGATAATAGGTGATTATGGTTATATACAAATGACAATGGATGACGACGGTACAACAATAGATTATAGGTGATTATGGTTATATACAAATGACAATGGTATTTACAATGCAAACGATATGATAATGGAGACAATGAACAATGAACAATTGTATGTACAATGTCAATGGATGACGGGGGGGGGATCTACATTCATACGTGAATATTACAACCTAGACAAAATCCTAGGTTGTATAAATACCAAAAGGCACCTATACACCCGGAAGTGTATAGATTGTAATGATCACATTGTATGATTTTCGAACGCGAAAACCCCCAATAGTATAAGGCGTTATTATGGTATATCAGTCGCTGTTGTTGACTAACAGCACAGCGCGGTGTGGTGATTTTATTCCTTGATGTTTTTAATAGTGATCATTGACAACGTTGAAGTAAGACACAATACTTGAAAGACACTAAAAAAACAAATCAAATACGAAATACGAAAACAGTTGTATTAGTTTCCTATGAAAAAAGAAAATTGATTATATCCTGTTGAGATTCATGATACTTATAACAACCAATCAAAAACCACCAAAACAACAACAGTGTTTCAACGATAACTCTGTCATTGGTGATTTGTCACACGGAGATATACCCAAGCGAGTTGTCTCCGCTAATGCTATAGAATATTGCGAGTATACAGTTAGGCGTAAATAAATCGAATTTTTTGTCCATTTGTTCTGGAAATCGCCGAATTTTGTACTCCTTCTGCAACAAATCGTACTGAGGAGGAACAAATACCTACCGGCGCTATTTAGAGACGGAAATTTTTATTTCGTTGTCAGTATTAATTGATTTTACTGGTTTGGATTTTTTCGAGTATAGTCCGGTTCTTCCTCGTTTAATATTTTCGCGTTGTGTAACAGCTTCTAAATTATTTAAAGAATTACCAGTCCTAATACCATCAATGTGATCAATAACAAAGTCATCCTTGATCAATCCGTTAAATACTTCACAGACGAAACGGTGATTATGATGCATTTTCCCTCCAGCAGTAAATATCAAATATCCTTGATTACTCAGAAAACCAATTGGGTTACGTAATCTACAGTGTCTAACAACACCATCACGAGAGGCTTCATAGTTTGCAATAACAGGATGTCGTTGAAATTCTTGGCTCATTTGTATACATAATATTTTTATTCATCTAATTCGTTAATTGGCTGAATTATAACACTGGGAAATCTTTCTATGTAGTCCAGAGCAGTTTTTATGACGTTGCCGTTGACGTTACCATTGACAGAGTCAGGATTTTTTATTCTTTTTTTGTCATACTAACGCTTCAACTCTCTATAACGCCTACCCCAGCAATTGATACATAACTCTGATTTACCTCTAACACCTACCCCACAATGGAGGCACGGGAGAGGACATTTCGAACCGTTTCTCACGCTTTGCATATGATACCCACATAATTCATTTCTGCATGATTTGTTACACGGAGTCTTTGATCCAATCATAAGCCATTCACAATGATTCATTATATAATATACTTTTCTATTTAAATACTTGTTTTATTTATAATATAAAAGAGTTCAAGAGATTATCGAAAATTAAGCCTTGGAAAAATGCTAAATTTAATCTCGATAGAGTCTCTGATACACCAAAACGTCTAATCGGTGATAGAACTATACTGGGTAAAATCAGAGAGTGTTTTAATGAATTCTACCGAGACGGTGCAGTACACTGTTGGTCGACATTTTGAATTATCAATGATGATATCAATGTACCCATCATCGATGCTACTATGAACTATTAAAGAGCAGCCGAGATAATTTCACATTTTGGCGGTAGGAGGTATTTTTTCAGAATAAAATTCATTATCGAAGTCGAAGGTGAATGGATTATCAGGGATAAATTTTATCCAATTCTCAAGGATAAAAAAACTGTCATTGTGAGTAGAGATTCCAAACCAGGAATTCTAAATGGAATTGACAACCCATACTACGAGAGATCTTATCCTGTAACAGCAGATGTGTATGGAATATATCCGTTAAATGATAAACCCAATATTGCAAAACTAGCTCCTATGAAATATTCTAGTTCACTGAATTGTGTAGCAACACGGATAATAGAACACTTCACAAATGCATCCCGAGGAAATAAACTAACTGATCTGCGACGTACGAAAATAACCGAATGGGAACTAACAGTGAAACAGCACGGTGCAAAGATTTCTGATATAGCTAAATTAGAAACATTATTAAAATTCCCAATATCAGTAACGACAATAACCGGAGAAGTATTATACGAACCGAAATATCAATCGCGAGGAGCGCCAATACAAATTATTGATCATAACAAACACGCGTGGACGGATGCAGTAACAATATTTCCACGAGAACGAATCGTGAGATATATCCCCCGGGAACTTTCCGGGGAATCCCTCAGGGATGTTTTCTATGAAGAGAAGTTATTCGATGCTATTCATACGTTGTGTAAAGATGATCCCGTGTCAGTGTGGTTACTCAGAAGTAATGAAGATCCCGAAATAGGATTTGATCAATTTGTAAGACCAAATGGTGAATTATATCAAACTGAAGAGTTAGATACTAGAATGAGAAAAATTCTTAATGATTTTCCACCGGAAAATCCAAAGGATTTTTTATCGGAGAGTTTCCATACAAAACTACTCACGGATAGTTTTACTATTCCATCAGTGGTAGCTCACTTTGCAAGAGAAAAATACTCATGGCGTCCAACACGAAGTGATTTTCTCGAGGACGTTAAATTGAGTTGCGTCGAATTTGGTCATGGAGGATTGTGGAATACAAAATACTCACGTGATGGTATGATTTCAATTGATATATCCGCGTGTTATCCTGGAAGTTTTCTCGGGTATGGAGAATGCTCTGAGTATTTTAAACGATTTGGACACCCCACGCATGAAATGACTCGTGTTGCGATTAATGGGCCATTAACCGGATTCGCTCGTGTGATATCATTCGAACTCGCTACAGGGTTACATCCGTGTAGTTATCTTTGGATTGGTAGACACCTATCTGTGAAACATTGTATGCCAATTGTGTTATTGCGGTATATGATTGATTGTGAGATGTTACAATCGTTGATTGTCGGTGAAGCTATTATATGCTATCGCGCGCAGAAGGATGTTTGGTTACCACAGCCTGATTTAAATCGTATAATTAACGAACAGCGAGATCATTTTCCAGATTTCAGCGAGGAAGAAATCATTAAATTGTCTTAGAAGTTATTTGAAATTAAAAACAAAGAATCCAAAGATTTCGGACGAAAAATAATTGGTAAATTCACTCAAGGTGGATAATATGACAATGCAAAGTACTCTTCAAGGTTGATCATAGACGATGCAGAATACGATTTTATTGTTGCGGATTTAACGAAACAGGGAAAACTTGTATCCCGTAGGGATGCTTTTCTATCCAATAGTGAGAAATCAGGTACGGTTGTTACCTACTGTGATGGATATAATTCCCAGTATACACATTTGAGAAGTTTTAATGCTTGTATTAATCTATTTTTGATGATAAATAGATTTCCTAATACCGCGGTTAGAGTAGCCACTGATTCGATGTATATACACAATAAATACAAATCGGATGTAGCGGCATTCACAGATCCCGAGGAAAATTGGAGACGTTGGCGATTTAAAAAGGAAACACTACATGATTATTGTGAATCCGCAGACGTTGCCATGGATGACAAATATCTTTGTTGTAACAGTATTGAAATTCAATCAGAATTTTCTAATGCACCACCCGTATCTGATCCCGTATGTAGATACAAGACAGTTTATTTAAACGGTTGTGGTGGGTCAGGAAAGACAACTCGTGCAATTGAATTATTTCGTCGGTCAACCATGATTGTGTTAACACCAACTCACAGACTCGCCAGAGAGATGATAGCGCGGGGAGTAAAAGCCTGTACTTATCACAGCTTCTTTCGATGGAAAGGTGATACATGGACTCCTGATCGAATGGGCGATAAATTCATTCCTGAAATCATAATCTGGGATGAAATATGCACTGTATCGTTGAGTGTATTACAGACATTTCTTGAATGGTTGTTAAACACAAACACAAAAGTCGTCATGTACTGTGATCACGGTCAACCACCGCCATTTGTTGGTGGATCTCCACATGAGTGGCTAAAGGGTTTTGTAGACTATTACGAAGAAATTACCACTGATTATAGATCACTTGATGAACAATTACGAGAGTTCAAAGCGCTAATTAGATTACAATCGGATAAAATCCAATGTGAAATAGCGCGTAAAATTATTTCAGAAACTCCCATGAATGATTTTTGGGAAACATGGAAGCCAGATGATTTGATAATTGCAAGTAGAAAAATAGTCAGAGACACACTTCAGATGAAGTTATTTGAATTGCATAAGTGTAAATTTGCAACACTTCCAGTACCATTATGTTATAGACCTTCGGATACACGGCGACAAAATATTGAAGTTGATATTCCAGGACAGCGTGAAAAGCAGAATTTAGTATTAAATGATATAGTGCTGGTTGATATCAGCGTCGTTGAAGATGCATTGCGTGCTAATAAATCTCCGTGGACGTTAGGATACACAGCAACAATACACTCTTCACAAGGATTAACTATCACAGACACAATTATTTGGATGGTGGATAATCGCATTGAGTGGTCTAATTTAGTTTATCTTGCAGTGTCTCGAGCATGGAGAATAAATCAACTTCGAAGAATTGTCTTTGAAAATCCTACGGATAATGCAATAAGTGATATTGTCAGCGATGACAACGTCAAGGATATAATCAGAAAAAAACTCTATGGCTGTAAACAACAGGATAAAAAAAACAACGAGAATTTGACATTGATGCTGAATTAATAATTAAGCTGAAGCAACAACAGAATAATCACTGCGCGAGTTGCAATTGTATAATGCGTTGGCAGTATTCAGATAAAGACCCTCGCCAATTTACCGTAGACAGAAAAAATAACAGCATTGGTCATACCAACGACAATGTGATGTTGACTTGTCTTGAGTGCAACAGACGCAACGGCGCTAGTTAATAACACGCGGTGGTAATTGAGTATCCTCGGGGATTACTTGCAGTTGTTGTCGAGTAAATCCTCGCTGAGGAGCAGTTGAATCCAGTCTATAGATTGCTGGTCTACCCGTAGATCGCGTTATACCGGATATCTTATGCGTCGTGACGCTCCAAATAGGATCGGTAGCTCTTTTTTACCACCCTCAAACTCTCCTGGTTCGTATAAATACCTAACAGTGCCATTACTACCAAGAATTGGTTCTTTGAAATCTTTTAGTGAAATTCCTTGTATTTCCATTTTTGGTACAGACGCTTTCTTAATCGCGTTGACTGGTTTCATGTTAATTGTTCGAGTAATCTCGTTATTCAGCGCGGTAACTACACCTGGTAATCTCTTGACCCATTCACGAGATCGTTTATTTTGGATGAATTCCTTCGCGTATTGATATCCAAATAATCTCTCAGCAAGAGTCCAATTAAATCGTTCAACAATTGCCTGATCGCGATGTAGCGCAGTATGCCCTCGTCTGATGATGACATTATGATGTTTCATCGTTGTTGAAACAACGCCTTGAAATTCTTTGCCAGGATCAACTTGTAACAGATTTGGCCAGCGTAGTGGACCTCGTCGATAAATCCTTTCAAATGCAGAAGCTACTTCAGTAGATGATTTTGTCTTCAGTGGTTCTGCTTGTTTGTATCGACTCGCAATATCAACTACGGTTAACGCGTATTTGTAACAGCGTTCATGCGGTAGAAATAATATATCAGCTTGATGAACTTCATTAGGAACTGTCACATCAAAATGCGAGTAGTTAATTTGCTTAGGCGGTGGTAGATAAATTTGCCATATTGCCTGTTTGGATAACCAATCAGCTGCAGTAGTATTTTTTACTTTTGCAGCGCTAGCGAGTTTACTTATTGCTGCCTAACCTCTCCAGTATCCTCTCGGAGAATAGTAAATAGATTCCATGTTGTTATTGAAAATCATTCGGATTTAAATACTTGCACCAAACAAAAATTTACCTTTCATAGCTGATTTTATTAACCACGAGGTTAATTTTTCTTTTAACGATTTATCTGGAATAGCATTCAACGCGTGAATCAATGCTACATCTGCGAGATGACGCTGTTGTAGATCATCACTACGGTAAGCTATATCATGTACACGACACGCTTCATCGATAGCGTTTATAGGATTTTCTCCCGGATTAGGATTATCATGACTATCAAGTCTTATATCTAATCGCGTTCCCGGTCCACAATAACTATATCCGGGAAGGTGTTTTTCACCTGGATATTTTGACCATGGTAACCCCGGAAATTTAGCTAACTTGGCGGCGATATCTCCTCCGTTTTCTTTTTTAAAAGGATTTTTCATAAATCGATATTTTTTTGTACCGCATATTTCACACTTGCCGGTTACCGTGCTTCTGTTATTTTTTGTAGTAACAGTCGTTGGGTCAATAGTCGGTGTACGCGCTCTACATTTCACACAATATAGATCCATAATTATATTTATGTTATATCAACAAATGGAAGTGATTGATTTCTCAGCGTTAAAGAAAAAACAACCAGTAAAACATCATCCGATGCTACCAAACTCGATACGAATGCTTATCATCGGACCCTCTGGAAGTGGTAAAACCCAGTTGCTGTTAACGATGATTATGAAGTATCTCAACTGGGATAAATTATATTTAGTTGCCCCAAGCGTAGATGATCAACATTGTTATCAAGTGTTGAAAGAATTCGATGAAAACATAACAGAAGCTAACGGTGAAAGTTCAATTGAATTTATCACAGATATTGAAGAGGCGCCATCCGTGGAAGACTTAGATGGATCCATTAATAATCGTGTTGAATACGACGATGTGATGTTGGACCAACAAAAGAATCCAGCTAGAATATTTTCCCGAGGACGTCATAAAAACTCTGACGTGATATATGTAACTCAACGGTATGCACAAATACCAAAAGTGATAAGGGATAATTGTAATCTACTGTGTGTATTTAACGGTGTTGACACGTACACATTAAAACTTATTTGGCAGACCTGGTGTTCTAATATGGATTACCATAAATTTCAAAATTTCGTTAGCAGCGCTGAAGCTACCCCGTACGGATTTGTAACGATAAATATACACGATCCTAAAAGACGATATCGCGTCGGATTAGACCGTATCTATAGCTAATTCGGTTAGCGTGTAGCAGCAACGGGGGTGAACGCCAACGACAATGGCGTCTTTGTTTTTACCCTTGGGAAGCCTCAGACCAAATCAGACGCAGTCCACGCTCTTGCTCCATCGTGAAAAATCTATGCAGCGGGAGATGGTGACAATAAAAATGGCGTCGTCGTTTTTAATTTTATTTTTTTACTGAAAAGTTTAATTAAGTATTTTCAAGGAAGCCTCAGTTTGCTAAATTGACGCCTATTAAGCAATTTCGAGGAAGCCTCAGTTTGCTAAATCGACGCCTGTAAACGTTGGTCTGTTCACACTCTCTGAAATAGTTTCGGGTTGTCTGAAATAGTTTCGGTCTACGTAGAAGCCTTATTTTCGCTTGAAAACTTGGTCTGTTCACCCTCTCTGCTGCTTAGGGTCTACACTGTTTCTTGATATTATCAATAGAGTAAATGCATATACCATATCTACTCACCCGCAGTTTCACCAAATTTCTGATCTGTGAAATTAAGTGCAAATTTGAGTTTATCTTCATATGCCTGACAATAATGGGACTTTTTTAAAAGGTAGGGATGGTGGAAAGGATTGAATTAAAGATGAACAATATCACAATAATTAAAATTGTTTTTGTATGTTTCGATTCTTGAACAGAAATCCAAACGTTATCATTTTAGTTTATTTAGATTCTTTTCCATATTATCCCAAATATTACTGTATTTGTATCCTTTCTGCTTTCCGAATGATGTCAACATAATTCCTTGTTGACAATCAAGCAGTGATAAAGATATTTAAAAATCTACACCACGATTGAACCGCTAGGGTGGCCTAGTGGTTACAGCATATGAAATCAGCGGAAGGTTGTGGGTTCGATCCACGGCCGAGTCATACCATTGACTTACAAAATGGTACTAACAGCTGCCTCGCTTAGCGTTTAGTATTAAGATGTTAGTGTTAGGCCTGTTCTACCTTTTGTCAGAATAATGTGACTGGGTGGGACATCGTGCGTGCTACATGTTTGCAGCATGAATCCCCAGTGTTAGATATCACTGTAAACTTCCTCACTGCAGACATCGTAGCGATATGACTGAAAAATTGTTAAAGCTTATTTAAAATTCTAATCACACACTCCACCAACATTCGTTTTATAGCTTTTACTGAAATGGGGGATTTGTGTATTATTTAAATATGAGTCTTGAAACATCTGGATTGATTTTAAGACATTTTACTGGTTTTGATACAGAAATGTACTGTAAATTTTAACACTTGTAGAAGCTGCACAGGAATGTATTGTAGATTTTAACACATTTGGGTAGATGCTGCACAAGAATGTATTGTATATTTTAACACAGTAGGGTGGATGCTGTACCAATCTAAATTTTAGACTTTAAACACAGTTGGGTGGATGCTCTGCAGGAGCTTTCGTAGATTAAGCACAATCGGGTACATGAACTAACTGTAGATAAAAATGAAGTCTGAATATGAATATGTGACATATCTTATTCGTGCAACATCGTTGTGGGGTGTTATGTGGCATTTTGCATCTAACTAAATAATATTGAAAAATAAAGCCAGCTTGCATCCATTGAAGTTAGACAGAAAAGTTTAAGGATATCAATACAAACGTTATATTATTGCAAAGCAAGCCGTCATCAGAAGCCGACTATGGATTCTTTTATTAGCGCGATTTTCTTCTGTTGGAAATGGAAGCAAACATTGGTTCCTTTTCGTTTGGTATTCACCGGCATTTTGAAAATAAACTGAAACAAAGGAACATATTTTAAAGTGATACAATATAGTTGTGCTTCTTGCACAAATGTCGATGACCCAGCATTTCCCGGAATATTTGCAGAAATTAAAATCATGTGATCAATTTATGAAGGCCAAACGTTTATGATATTTTGAAGACGACTGCCACTCATACATAACATTGTGTTAGGTGCAAAATAACCAGGATTGACTTATGTCCAAGTCAACTCTATGACACTATCTCGCAAATAGACATCATTATCTGAAAATAAATTCACTTGAGTGCAAGTGACTGTCTCATTGCCAGCAAGGATAACAAAAGTATCATTATTATTTACTCACATACATCGATGCACCTTTTTATTAATGATAAATAAAGATGCCAAGCACATATAAGTCTGGGTAGTGAATGAACACAACTGGCAGCAAGAAGTAAACTCCTTCTTTGAATGTAGTGACATGACATAAAAAAGGATATTTTTTATTACTAAGCAATGGAAGTTGACTTTGGATACTCTAAAGCCAGGCTTTGGTTTTTATAGGATATCAATACAAAGATTATTGTAATGCAAAGCAAGCTGACCTTGCAAGCCAACTATGGATTCTTTTAAGTGTGCTGATTTTGGAATAGGGAGGGGGAATATACAAAGATGGCCAATATATGGAAACAACTCTTGCTTCCTTTTCACCAGTATTCGTGAAAAAATTGAAAATAAATTCAAATTATGGAACAATTTTCAAAGTGACACAATACAGTGCTTCATGTACAGACATCGATGATCCAGTGCCCAGAAGATTTTGGAGAAAATAAAATCATGTGATAAATTTGTGTCGGCCAGAAAAGAACCCATTGATTTCGGAAACAATATGATCATTAACATGGATGAAATTCTAGTGTACTTGTATTACTTTCCTGGATGGATTCACGATGAGATGAGGGTCAAAAGTGTAAGATTTAGCTAGACTAGTGCAGATTGGAAACAAATATGACTTTAGTCATTGCCTTTTCTGCTTCAGGTAATATATTGCATATAATAAATAATTTTGTATGATATGAGAACGCTAAGAGAAAAATATTCATGCACCAATAGAATGGATTGTACATGTGCAGTAGAAGGGCTGTGTTGATGAGATGTTGCTGCAGCAGTTTAAAATTTATATCAAGAAAACAGTTTTAATTTTTTTAAGAAAAATATATTTCACATGGAGTGCATCTTTCGACATGTAATATTTGAATGATTTAAAATGTGTCTCACAAAGAAAATGTTGGAATGTATGAATGAATGAGGTTTATATATTTTATATAACAACTACTGACCTTATGTCTTAAGAATTTTTTTTAACCTTATCTTGAGTATCTTTTTGCAGAATGTTAGATGATGCTCTACAATTTCGTATTTCCATATAGTTAAATTTTCAAAGAACAATAATTTCCCAGTTTCTCCTCACTGATTATACCGGCTATTAAAAATGACCTTGTATAGCTATGTGTTTTTACAAGAACTTTTAATTCAATTTATTTAGTTGTTTGATTGATGGGTGTCTTTTGGTTTGTAGTGCATACAGATTAACATTGTTTCAGATGTGCACCATTCAAAAACTGCTTGTACATTTTCATTTCCAGGGCTTAAGAGGTTAATTGTATTTTAAAAAAGGAGTTGATTTGTACACACAGTGCACTTTTCAGAAAATGGTATTGTCTGGAAAAATTCAATTTCCTTATTTTAATAACTAATAAAGATATTGTATTTTAGCATAATTCAGGCTTATGTTTTAGCAAAATGTGAGCAGTTATACTGGGCATCAGTGTTTATAAATCTTTCACAATTTCTATAAGCACAATATACAATGAAGTTTCAGTTGAAGTACACAAAAGTAACAGAGGTATGCCATATGCCAACCTTCTCCTCATTGTACAACTCCAACTGTGACCTGTCATTCTCGCAGAACATACCTTCAGTAGACTGCCCCATGAAACATGATTACTAGTAAAATAAACAAGTTCATGCTAATTTGGAATTGTTTATCATCCAAGTTCGTTTTTTCACTCAATTATCTTTACGTTTTTAAACTTTAACTTTAACTCAGCACCATATAATCAATAATGTGCTGGTGTGCCATTAAACTCCGTCATACATATACCATATACATAATATGTAATCATCTTGTTTGTCAAGGCCTTTCTTATGCCTTGGGCGGTCAAGTGCAATTTCACTTCTTTCCACGTGGGTTTCAGTCTCAGGTTCAGCCAATGTGGGTATGTGACAAAGCTGCCGGTAGCTTCCTTTGGGTTGGTGAATCTAACCGTGGATTTCCTAGGTTCCTCACTTAACACTTATACTGTCCACCGTATATAGCCTATCGTGATCAGAGAATTAGCATAAAAGCCCCAAAACAACAATATGGCCTTCTCATTATCTGCAAAGATGTATTTTATTATGATGTTTGGGTAGTCAATAATTAAGCTTGAACTGTTAAGGCACATACTTAATGCCAAATGCACACAGAACATACCCTGATGTTGCACAATCTAAAAGAGAGTAAATATCCATCCAGAAGGTTCATGGAACTTGACATTTTTAACAAAGAAAAATTCATAAGTCAAATATTTGGACACGGTAAAATTTGGAGAAAAACATTACATCAATTAATATCTGTCTAGCTGGGACCTATAATTTATTTCACTATTGTAACTAGTTGAAATTATCTGGAATAAGTAAAGTCTTAGTTGATGTTATACAAGTACAAAATTTACTAAATTTGTTCATATATATATATCTGTGTGTGTCTGTGTGTAATTTACCAAATGTGTTCAAATATATACAAATTTGCTCACACACATTATGGGATAAATATTAAACGTTCGATTTCACTAGGTGTATACAGCATCAGTGCAAATATCACAATGCATATATTCAATATCTTCTTCAGATTAAAGATATATCCAAGATACAAAGTAGCTGTTACTTTGGCACCCACGTTTTGTGTGTAAGTGCAATGCAACAGAACATAAATTTTATATATTTTGTCACGATAGTGTATTGGTATTTACAAGTACAAATTTTATTCAATTTGTAAGTACTAAAAGTTTATAATTACACTACATTCTGTGACAAAGGGTTCTTCAATTGATGTTTATCTGACATTATATCCACCCCAATAAACCAAGAAGATATGGCAGCTTAAGAATGTTTAGTACAGATGACACTTTAGGCAGGTTTGTCTGATCAAATTAGGGATAGAGCTGGATTAAATGTTTGACATGACAATTGTTTTTGCCGGGCTTGCAAGTATATTTGCCGCAACCCTGGTAATAGTTTCATGGTTACTAGATCCAGGTGTCAAGGGTGAAAAAAATGTATGTTCCTTCTTACTAATATACTATCGTAACTCAGACATATGTTGATTCAGCTACTCATTTTGGGCATTGACATAACTGTGATTTGCTTATATTGACATTGACATGAATGTTATTTATTGATATGCACATTGGCAGAAATGGGATTTACTTATAACGACATTGTCAGAAATGGGATCTAATTACATGGACATCGACATGAAAGGAATTTTTTTTTATGTACAATGAGATTTGTTTATATGGACTTTGACAAACATGTTATTGATATATGTGGCTATGGACATTGACGTGAATGGGATTTATTTTCATGTACATTGACGTAAATGGGATTTATATATATGGACTTTGACATAAATGAGATTTATTTATATGGCCATCGACATGAATATGATTTATTTATATGGACATTGACATTAATGTGATTTTTTAAATGGACATTGACATGAATGTGAGTTATATTTATCTACATTGATATAAATGGGATTTATTTTCATGGACATTGACATAAATGGGATTTATTTATATGGACTTTGACATAAATGAGATTTATTTAAATGGACATTGACATTAATGGGATTTATTTAAATGGACATTGACATGAATGTGAGTTATATTTATCTACATTGATATAAATGGGATTTATTTATATGGACATTGACATAAATGGGATTTATTTATATGGACATCGACATGAATAGGATTATTTATATGGACATTGACATTATTGGGATTTATTTAATGGACATTGACATGAATATGATTTATTTATATGGACATTGACATAAATGGGATTTATTTAAATGTACATTGACATGAATGTGAATTATATTTATCTACATTGACATAAATGGGATTTATTTATATGGACTTTGACATAAAAGAGATTTATTTATATGGACATCGACATGAATAGGAGTTATTTATATGGACATTGACATTAATGGGATTTATTTAATGGACATTGACATGAATGTGAGTTATATTTATCTATATTGACATAAATGATACTTATTTATATGGACATTGACATGAATGGGATTTGTATTTATGTGCATTGACACAAATGGGATTCATTTTTATGGACACTGACATAAATGGGATTTATTTGTATGGACATTGACATAATTTAGATTTATGTAAATTGACATTGATATGAATGGGATTTATTTTTGTGGATATTGACATATATGAGATTTATTATAAGGACATTGACCCTAACGAGTTTTATTTATATTGACGTTGATATAAATGGAATCTATTAATATGGACATTGACATGAATGGGTTATATTAACGTGGACATTAACATGAATTTAATTTATTTATATGGACATTGACATGAATGAAATTTATTTATCTGGATATTGACCTGATTAGAATTTTTTATAATGACATTGACATGAATGGGATTTGTTTATGTGGACATTAATATGATTGGGATGTACTTATAATTACATTGACATACAATACATGGGATTTATTGAAATGGATATTGACATGAATGTGATTTATTAATGTGGACATTGACATGAATTTGATTTATTTATATGGACATTGACATAAATGAGATTTGACTTGAATGGTTTTTTATATAGACCTTGATATAAATGGGATCTATTTGTATGGACATTGACATGAATATGATGTATATCCGTGGGCACTGACCTGAATCTAATTTATTTGTACGAACATTGACATGAATGGGATCTCTTTATTTGGATATTGACCTGATTAGGATTTTTTATAATGACATTGACATGAATGGGATTTGTTTATGTGGACATTAATATGATCGGGATGCACTTATAATGACATTGACATACAATACCTGGGCAATATTGAAATGGATATTGACATGAATGTGATTTATTTGTATGTAAATTGACATAAAGGAGATTTGACTTGAATGTTTTTTTTTATATAGACGTTGATATAAATGGAATCTATTCGTATAGACAATGACATGAATATGGTTTATATCCGTGGACATTGACATTAATTGGATTTATTTATGTGGCTATTGACATGAATGGGAATTACTTATAATGACATTAACATAAATGGGATTTTTAAACGGACATTGACTTGAATGGGATTTATTTATTTGGGCATTGTCAAACATGGGATTTATTAATGTGGACATTGACATGAATGGGACTTGACTTGAATGGTTTGTTTGTTTTGTTTGTTTTTTTCTGGTTTAACGCCATTTTTAAGCACAATATAGGCTATACATGGCGGTCAGTATTAATGGTGGCGGAATAACCCCGATAACCCCAGGAATGAACCTCCGACCCAGGAGAAGCTACTGGCAAGCTTTCTCACATAACCTCATTAGCGGAATATTAGACGCGAACCCAGGCAGACAGAGATTAGATGGCAGTGATCCGTAACGGACAGTTCTTTAGACCACTTGGCCACTCGGGGCCCCTTGACTTGAATGGATTTCATTGATATAGACGTTGATATGAATGGGACCTTTTTAGTTGGACACCGACATACATGGGATAGATTTATATTTACATTGACATGACTGGGACTTATGTATATGGTCATTGACACAAATTGGATTAATTTATATGGACACGGACATCTTCTTTATGTCACCTATGTCCTCTTCACTCCAAGTCTCAGGCTTTGGCCAATTTGGGAAGAAAGATGTCAGTAGCTTCCAATGGGATTCTATTTTTCGCAGGGTGTTCAACGATTGTATCTTCATCAATAATACTGGATGACATATGTCACAGAATTAGGCGAAAATTTAATTTATTTTCTAATTGAATTACAAACTAATTTCACCATTTTTTTTTGTTTCGTCGTACATGCGTTACCTGGGGTGAATAAGTGGTTTTCTCCAAGGTAAGCGGCGTGTAACGATTTGCATGTGCCTGACTTTGAATTACATGAAGTCCGGAACATTAGATTCACGTAGTGCACGGTAATCTTGCCGTGATTTCTGCCCACCTATTTGAGGGTATATAAGGCAGAATATTTCTGATCAATATTACGGGACCTAAAGTATCTAATCATAGGATAGATAGCTCGTCTTTCAATCTCCAGCCAAAGGGGTGAGTGTTAAATTTATATTTCGTTTTATTGTGAATTTTATTCAGTTTATCCTTTCACATAATTATGCCTTTATTGCAATGCAGATTTTAAACGTGGAATATTTGGAATTACTAGTCACTATTAGACTTTAAATGCAATAGCGTAATCTAAGGTTTAGATTATTTTTTGAGACAACAATTATTAGTCTGGTTTCTTTATTGTAGCTGATAAAGCATCTGATAACATCTCTGATAACATCTCTGAGATCGTAGCTGAAATTGTAGATGATTTATTGCGGAACATCTCTGATAACATCTGTTATCGTAGCTGAAATTGTTGCTGATTTATTGTGCAATCGAATTGAATTATCTGGCTGGCTGTCTGTCAGATTGTCTGTCCATCTACATCTGTCGTGACGTGTAAATATCCGGAAATCTAGGAGTCCGAGTGTCGGAGCTGTCTAGAGTTGTAAACATCCGGGGTGGCATCTTAAAGTATTTGGGACTGTTGGTTCTAGTAGATGTTGTATGCTGTCTGTACGTATAACTGTGGTGAATCCGTGAAGGGCAAACGGCCGATAAAAGTATTGGTCAACCCTAGGTCTTCGGGGAAACTGGGCGGCGATTCAACTGTTAGTGAATCGTACGGTTATACAGGGTCGAGACACATGTGTGTGTTGCAATTGTAGTACAAATGAATACATTGTTGTATTTACATGGTTACTTCAAATCACAATAGTATTTCAAGGCATTGCATGAATCTCAATAAAAGCTAGCAATTTGATTAAATACATGTATATGTTCGTGCTAGTTGTCGCAATCCATACGTGCGATAGTATAGTTTGATGTTTGTGTTTATTATCGCAATTTATACTTGCGTTAATATACCTTTTGTAAAGGTTCCTTGGATCTGTGTATAGTCCAAGAGATTCCTTTGTATCTGTGTTTTATTTTGTATTAATATTTCATTTATTTATGTATTGTGAATGGTTGTGAGTGTAATTGTGGGTTGAACGCATGAGTTATTGTGTTGATACATCATTATTTTTCATTAATAATTTATTTCATAAATTTATATTTTTTTTTCACATATTGTGTTTGTGTTGTTCATTTAATCCACCATCCTCTCGGTAACAATTCTTTTATACATATATAGCCTATATTGTGGTGGGAAATGGAATTAAAACACAAAACACCAACCAGAAGTCAGCCTGATCATACAAAACCTTGGTTGGTCCTTCTTTAATTGACAGTCAGCATAATAGCTATTCCAGTTCTTCAAAATATTCATTTTGTTAAAGAGCCGAGATGAAACAGCTCCTCCATTTCGTTAGTGATGAATATGCATTCACTTCTTAATTAGATCAAAATTTCTTTATAGCTATTTGAAATAGTGACAGTGCATACTGGTAATGACTAATTTTTTTGCGATATAAATTGTTTAAAATGAACACAGGGCTTCATACATGTTTGTTAGACAATGTTTGGAGCCATTTGGTCAACTGGTCTTTGACCAGGTGAGTCAAATGCTTGTCATCAAACCATCATCTGCCCATAAATTGTCACAGATTTCTTACTGACACTTTTAAACTACTTGCACAATAGCCTTCAAACTAGACACACATTCATCACAAGGTCAAATTGGTCCTAAATTAAAATGTTCTTGGTAAAACATTTAATAGGGCTAATTGTCATCTTTAAACTCTATTTATTGCTATTCAACTTGCATGTATGGTCACATAAACTTGGAGTTTTCAATTAAAAGACTTTATGATATCTAATTAGTTTTAACTGAAAATGGTGACCATCTGACATCTATGATGGCCTTCTGTTCATTGTTCCTTTATTGTAGCTATGGAACTCCACGTGTAGAGAATCTTGTTCATAATCGAAGGGTTTCATTTACAATATATATAATTCTTAATATGATTTGAAACAGTATGTACTGGTAGCCTCCATTTAGACGTGTAGCACGTTCAAAAGAGCTCCGTAAAAATTATCATCATCTACCAGCCATATCATCATTGTTAGATGAACCAGCAATATTAAAATATATGCTGATATAAAGTATATTTCTTGCTCTTTTTAACTGTTTGTTTCTTTTGTTGATAAAACTAAGAGAATGAAAAGTACTTTGGATATGAAAAAGCTCAACTCAGCGTCACACAGTGAAAGCAAGAGATATTGCATGAGCTATGGAAATTCCATTTAAACTCCCAAGTCACCGTGTCAAGACCTCAAAATAGTACCACATTGTAGAGCAGTGAACGACCTTTAGTTTCATATTAGTTTGAAATATATATATATATATATATATATATATATATATATATATATATATATATATATATATATATATATATATATATATATATATATATGTATATATATATATATATATATGTTTAAATTACATTTTCTTGGTTAGCATCTACAAAATAGGTTCAATATTCCTGCTAAATATATCGGCTACTTTTAACATTAATATATGATACCTGTATGTGCTAAAAAGCCCAATTTTCGCTAAATTTAATCATATTCATGCCTTCGAGATCGCATTAACGGCAACCAATCGCAAGCGTGTAAACTGCAAGGTTCTATTCAAATATTTCGAGTCGCGCGCTCTGAGGTACTCCGAATTAAAGGGCTGACTTCACATCAACAAGTGAGCCAGATTTTGGTCTTCTTTGTTAGGAATTGCAACAGTACATTGGTAAGTATTGTTCGTCTTACGTTTCCAAACATGTATGAATATTTCTATGCAATTCTTTATTTTTATTTTAATAAATTTAATAAGAGAATTGTCGATAAAATATGTGTGTTTACTGCGACAGAAAGTTTACAATAACCATGTGTTAACCTATCTTGCATTCCAAGGTTGCGAGAATAACTTAATTTTAATAAATAAAACCTACCTATATTGATTCGATGAATTCGTAACATGAGTGAATAATTAATCATTAAGTTCATAAATATTTTGTGTTGTGCTTGTTACTTTGCTAATTTCTTCACATTTATTGGACGTTTATAACCCTGAAGTTGGTTTCTTTCTTACAATGCATATTTTCTGTCTGTATCAAATATTTCTTGGTTGAAGTTTCTCTGTTTTTCTTAGTTGGTATCACTGGGAAATTAATTATCATACACCAATAGTACTTACTCTCTGTATATCTGTTTCTCTGCTATATAAATTTAAAAAATCAAATTTCCATCCTCCCAATCAGTCATTTGGTGTTGTGCATAAACATATCTAAACATTTCTTGGTAAAACAAAACAAAACAAAATGTGCTCACAAAGTTACAACATATAAAATTATACGACCTGAATATCTCATTCTATAAAAAAATAGCGTACAATTTTGACTGATATTTTAACATTATTTAAATTTCAAACTTTGGAAGACACATTTTAAATTGACCAAATATTGCACAGGTGATATATATTGTTAACTGTGATGTTTTGCACTTTTACAGAGTATGAATACTTCCACCGTATGTTTAGGTGGTTGATTATAAAGGGCAAAAAGAGAAAGATAACTCTCGAGCATCAAGAACAAGATGTCATCAGCTGTACGTTTTTGATCCATCTCCATCAGCTTAAATGTAAATGTCATGTCACTTCCGATGAAATTCAATAAATTTTTGAAAGATTTCCTTGGCCTCTTGTCTAGATGATCTTAGGCATACAAATGTCCAGAAGAAGATACATCATTTGCTGAGAGTTGCTGATCTAGCAAATTTAGAATCTATTTCTAAATGTGATGCTTTGTTACTTTTTGTAACCGCAGTGCAACCCATGACATGGAGAAACATACTGTCGGACCTTTTCTTCAGCAGTTGAATTTGAAGCGGCATCAGATTGACATTTTGATATGTAAAGCTGCCGGGGGATTTTCCAAACAGACATTACACTTTGTTATTGAATTTGCTATATAAAGTGCCTTTTTCGTTTCAACAAAATATTGTTAGTGTCTGTGATCTTCTACACAGTGCAGATTTTATTTTTTGGTGGTTCTGTGTTGACGTCATGTGAGTTATGTGCAAGGGGTGGGTATATGTCAAACAAATAATTGTTTAAAATCCTCAAATGGGTATCATAATAAATGTATCATTACATAGTTTACAGCAATCTGAACACAATACACTTTAAATTTTAAAAATTGATAAATAAATAGCCAAGATATTGAATGTTTAATATTTGTGGCTGTATTTGCCGTGGACCAATTAGGTGAAGACAAATAATTTTGGAGGTATGCCACATCGTTATTTCAGAGAATTGAGTTTCCCAAAAAATTGAGCAAAGTCTCTGGATAAAATTCAAGAGATCTGGAAAGTTACAGACATAAACTACGGTTAGTTTTAATAATATCAACTACTTTATTTAGCCATTGATGGCATTTAACAATTTTTAATAAAATCACGGCATTTTATGAAGATAATTTTTACCCATAACTTTTGAACAGGATGAGGTACACGTATAATCTTTGTGTTGTTCTTTTAGTTTGATAAAGACCACTCTATTGGTTATAAAATCCACGCAAAATTTCTAAGTTGAAATATTAGCTCCCAGCATATAGAAACAGCTATTATACAGCATGAATACATATTCAGTTTAGTCTCTAAATTTACTTTTCTGCGATATAAGCAATTTTGGGCTCATAGCAGGAGATATTTAACTTCTTTTAATGTTGATTTAGAGAAAACAAATGCAGTATGTATTGATAGCAATAATTTCAAAGATTAACTCATGTGCTTATTATACCAGTCGTTAATATAATCTCAACGTAACATGTATTACGCCACAATAGATTCCCACTCCAAACACGCCGAAAATGCGTTTGATTGTTATCAAAAATTTATTTTTTTTAAAAAATTAAGTAGATGCTTATTACTTTCTCATTTGAAGAGAACACGGCGGCAACACATACACAATACGCCATCGTCATTTACGTACGAAATCAATCTGCTTCGTAAGTCGATATATTCTGAAGATAATCGATGTATTAGAACATACAATAAACATTGCTTTTAACAAGTGGATAATATATATAGTTTATTTCGTGGGTCAAAATTATATATTTCTTTCGCTCGATATGTTTATCTTATTCGTAATATTAATTCCGAACAGAATATGATCTACATATGTTTACTAATTGCATCATTGTCTTTTATAAGGCGAGTTCTTTCACGTGCATGTATATTTACTTACATTCATCGTGTCATTTCCCCACACATACGATGAATATATAAATAGTTATAAATAGATTAGTAGGAAGATGTATACTAATAAATATTATATTATGTAGATAGAGCATACATATGTTGCTGCTTGTTACAAGTAAATACTCTAGTACATCCCTAACCCAAAATATCCGATATTTATCGGAATAAGTCAATACGCTTGTAATGTATTTTATTATTTTAGTCTCTTTTCATGCAATTTATGCATAGTAGCATATATACATACATATATCACCATTCACAATCAAAACCGTAAGATTCACAGAGCAACTATGCGTAATGCTTTCGAGAGTGGAAGATGTTTTAACCGGATCTGGTAAAGATTTATAAAGAATTAATGTTGATACCTTTTCTTAAAAATAGATTAAAAACAAGATAAGGTGATTAATTAGTCAGCTGTCTTTGATTATCAATCCTGAATATCAAACAATATTAATGTTAGAAAATACGGTTGGTAAATTGTTAGGAATAAGTATACGATTAAGTTCTGACGACCTTAAAGAGATGGTAATACCCATTTATAAAGTCAAATTAATAATAATCACTTAAAACATAGTATATTATAAATTTAGTTAACTTTGATCGGTATCGATCCTCATCTTATATAATAATTTGTTCTAGGTACTTCACGTTTCCTTTATCGTTGAAAGTATTAATGATTATCACCATTTTATACATCGACAAATACTAATATCAATGCATGAATACCCTAACAGAAAACAATGAAATTGGCTCAAATATTTATTTGAATTAAGGTCTCAATAACATAGATGTGATTAGTCAGGGAAGTGCAACGAGACTAAACACAATCTATTGTATTAAGGCATGATAGATTTACAATACTGTTGATTAATATAGTGCCATAAAACGTCCCGAATTCAGTGCAAATGTGCGATGCAACGGTGTAATCATATCACGACTGTGACCCCAACTGTGCATTCCATTATGCTACGCGGTTTAATTTTGAAGTAGCAGTGTGATTGCATTAAATAAGCAAAGCATTGTTTAGCTTATTTTACAGACG